>JASAMX010031868.1:0-14004 GCA_030248175.1 Microlaimidae sp. YZB2_3 | reverse complement strand
TCGATATAGTTCGGATTACCTGTCAGTTTTTGTGTATAACTCGTGCCATACGTGACGGCCAGAAGCAAACTGTCTACTGGAAGAAAGAGTTTTTTTCCGGTCAGTGCAGTATTTTTAACATTTTTGGTGGACAATTCCACACCGAGATATGCAAGACTGAAGAAGTAGTACTAATAACATAACCAAACAATACGCATAATAACAAAATTAATATGATATCACTAATTTCGGGTCTCCACAGGAGTCTCTCTGTGGCAAGCTTCAGCACGCCAGACGAGCATCCTGCCATCGCCAAGTCTATTTAGGGAATGTGCTAAGTAGGTTGGCTGATATAATAATTAAGGGAATGTGCTAAATAATTGCTAATAATAATAATGTGGTAAATGATGGATTATTCATATTACCCAGTAAAGTATACCTTAATTACGGCCTTTATAAACGACCCCCCCCCTACGGACATTAAAAACCCAACATCAAATAAGGCACCGAAAGGGTGCCAATTTCAGCGCGCCCAAGCTAGCGGCGCATAATTTGTGCGAAGAAAATAAAAATCAAAACGCTCAATTTTAGGTTTATAGATTTTAATTGGGTTTAAATTTTTTAATTATAAAAACGTATTATGCTTGGGCGTAATGCCAAAATAGTGGAGGAAGGTAAAAAACGGTTTTAAATCACCCAAAAAAAACAAATTTTTTTCGGTATTATTCTTTTTTGAAAACATTCTGCCGAAACTAGGCTGGGGCGTAGCTGAGCGATACATTTTTTCTCATCTGCTTTCTTCTGCGAGTTGACTGCGTATTTTTCGCTATGTTGTTGGACCACTTTTACGGAAATTTAAGGAGGAAACAAATTCATACTCAGTCATCACTGAATATCTAAGTCCCTACGCTATGTGTTTTGCGTTACCTGAGCCAAAAAGCAAAAACAACTGTACATTTTCTATAAGAAAAGGTCATAACTGTCCATGGTTGCCCTTTGTAGATTCTTACCGACCAAGGTACGAATTTCCAGAGCCAAATATTGGCACAGTTATGCGACATTACCGATACTAAAAAAATCTTCACAACCGCATATCACCCACAAACAAATGGCCTCACAGAACGTTTCAATCGTACGCTCACAGCAATGCTTACCCCTTATGTCAATGAGCATCATGATGACTGGGACTTTGCGTTACCCTTTGTGACAAGTGCTTACAATCGGTCACCACAAGAATCTATTGGTGAAAGTCCTTTTTATCTGATGTTCGGACGCGACATGCGGGTACCCATTGATGCGAAGTATGAATTGTCTTGCTCTCCTTATGTCGATTATGAGGACAATTATTCTCCACCCAGGCGGAGGCCACGACCTCTCAGGTCTCTGCGAATACAGCGAGTTTTTCCCAGGACCCTCAACAGAGTCGCGTTCAGATGATACGTCAGATCGCGACTGATCCGGCAGAGGAAGAGATGGACGCTGGACCCTCCTACGATGCCGACGATGATGATAGCAAAGCAGGGTCCCCACAAAATATGGACGAACAGTAAATTAATTTCTCTTCCCTCTGTCGTCACAAACACTAGTCTTCCGCTATACTCGCTAACTCACAAACACTAGTCTATATTCGCTACTCGTCACTTACAAACATTTTTTAAGAAGAACAATATTTTTAGGGTGTATGTATAATGTACTTCGTTCAGTTACGTATAGTTAGAAGGCTTTTTGATTATTTTATTATTTAAATGCACATACATACAAATAATTAAAACTAAAAAGAAAAAATATATGACTTAATTTTTTGCGTAAAAGGAATTTATTATTTCAACTCGTAAACTAGAAAAGTACATTAAATTAAATTGAAAATAGTATTCTTGTTTTAATTCTTATTATGTAGTGTTTAAAACAAATGTCTTATTATATAGTGTTTTCAATATTTTATTAAAATATCACAAATATAAAACGCTTCTACTCGACGCCCCTTTTTTCCATCGATTGGTTAAAAGAAAGGCAATCGGAGGTAAGTTCCTCCCTATCGGAGGTAACGGAGGTAAGTTCCTCCCTAGCGGAGGTAACGAAGGTAAGTTCCGACTTTTTTGAGGTCATCGGAGGTAAGTTCTTCCCCTACCAGAGGTCATCGGAGGTAAGTTCCATAAACCAAAAAACCTGGTCCCAAAAAAAAACAAAACTTTTATTAGTACGAGATAAGAAACGCCGCTTGGTATGCTATTAAAACATACTTTTTTTGAGTTTTTTCTGAAAGTTTCAGCAAAATCGGCTTTATTGAAATCACGCAGAAAGTATTTTTTTCGCGGATTTTTTCGCGAATTTTTGCCACGCTCAACTACACTAGTCCGAATTATTGTTTTGTTTTGCTTCCTGCTCAAAGTGTGTACGATATTGATCACTATTGTTATAGAAGTTAAATGTCCGCCAATTTTTATTCCGAATAAAAAAAAAAAATTTTACTTTTGAACTAAAAATTTTTTTTAAAAAAAAATGGTTAGACTCCCTGGAGCTGGGGGGGGGGGGGGGGCAAATACAAATGTCGAAAAAATTTTTCTAAACTTTTTTTCAAAACCATCAAAAATGTAAATTTTATCACATATGACGAATTTTGATATATCCTTTGTGTAAAAAAAACTGATATTAAGCTTACAATAAGCTGTAAAAAATAAAGAATTTGAAATTTGGAAGCATTCCAAGCCCGTATGCTGGCAGCAGCAAACCTTTCAATTAAAAAGTTTTACAAGAACAATAAAAATTTTATAAAAAATATATAAAATTTTTTTTTAATTTTATAAAAAAATTTTATAAAAAAAAATAATAAAATAAAAATTTTAAATAAAAATAAAAATTTTCGTTAAAATTCCAAAATACTTCCTTAAGTCATGCAAATTTTTGTTATTACGTCATAATTGACACCTTGGTCAAAATCCATTGTTATAAACGGAAGGAATCCCCTGCACATCAAAGGACACCGCGCGCATAAAGGGACGCCCGCATTTATGTTTAATAACGCGCCCGCGCCTTTCTAATAACCCGCTCATTTTGAAGCCCTGTTTTGCCGCTGCTCCTCCGACAACCTATCCCACGGAGCAAAACATATATGACGTGATCACGAATACTATATAACAGTTTAAAGCTAAAAAAATTCTAAGGTGGATGATTTTTATTGGCTCTTCCGCAATAAAATGACGCAATTCAGACCAGATCGCGGATTCAAACGTTTTTACACAAAAAATAGCATTATTTTAAAAAATTACATTGGGATATTGGCAAAAGTTGAGAGAGAAAGTTATTAGAAATTTGTTTTGTGGGGGGGGAATGGGGAAACATGTTTGCAAGTAAAAAATCACTTTAAAAAAGAGCATTTTTTAGCTGCGACATTTGGCAATTTCGTGAGTAGGATTTTCAACTTTGAAAATATGTTCTCGAACAAAATAACCTGGAAATTCGAAAAAATAAACTTTTAGGGCTTATTTTTTTGGAAAAGTCTTTAATTTAAAGGTTTGCTGCTGCCAGCATACGGGCTTGGAATCCTTCCAAATTTCAAATTCGTCATTTTTCACAGCTTATTGTAAGCTTAATATGTAATCTTTTTATTCAAACGATATATTGAATTTCGTCATTTTTATATAATTTAAATTTTACATTTTTTTGATGGTGTTAAGAAAAAAAGGTTATGAAAAAAATTTTCGGCATTCGTGTTTGCCCCCCCCCCCCCACGCCCCCCAGGGGGGAAACACCCAAAAAAATTTTTTATGTGAAAATTAAGGAAAAAAAAATTGCGGAAATATATATATAACGATATGATCAATATCGTACACACTACGAGCAGGAAGCAAAACAAAATATATAATTCGAACAGTGTATTAGCGTGGCAAAATTCGGGAAAAATCGCGAAAACCGCGCGCATTCAATGCATTATGAAAAAAATTCCAGAAAGCCGATTTTGCTCAAACTTTCAGAAAAAAATCAGAAAAGTAAGTTTTAACAGCATACCAACCGGCGTTTCTTATCTCGTACTAATAAAAAAATTTTGTTTTTTTTGGGACCAGGTTTTTTTTACCGCATCGGTTGTAGTGATGACGTAATCAAAAAATATTTTTTTCTAACCTTTTCGAAAGATAGCCAAGAGTCTAAGCTACGCTCCCATATATGTCCCGCACATATTCTAACTTCCGTTATGGATATTAAACTTTTCAAAGTTCCAGTTTTGTCGCCAGTCCGCATCATTTTTGTATAGACTATAGTTTTTAATGAAAAAAATTTAAAGGACGCGAGGTAAAAAAAACGTTCACTAAAGTTTTCAAAAAATTATTTTTTATAACATATTATTTACATAAAAACGCACACAAATTTGGAGAAAAACACCAAAATTTTTTTATTAAGTTTTTTTTTGTAGATAATCTTTTAAGATATAAATTTATTCTTGGGGGAGGGCGAAGGGAAACAGAAGAATAATTATAAGTTGATAAAACTATATGCGCTGGCAAATTTTTATTGACGGGGCAATAGAGTTGACCACTCAAACGGCAGCAGCAAGTTTGAAAGGAAAAAGGGGGAGGAATATTTTTTGCAACATCAAGTCTGAAAGTTTTTGGTCTAACTTTAAGTTTAAACCCATTTACGGGTCCAAACTTTTGTCTCAAAGAGATTCCGCGTGGACCCGTAGAAAATGGTTTGGTTAAACTTAAAGTTTGAGAAAACCAGACTTGATGTTGCAAAGTATTTTTTTTCAAATTGTGTAGTTTAAGTAGTCAACGATTGGAAATAATTTGCCAGGCATAGAGTTTTATCAAATAATATTTGTTTTTCGTCGCAAGATATTTTAGAAGGAGTTTATTACAAAAAAAAACTTAATAAATATGTTTCAATTTTTTTTTATATAAGGTTTTTTTTTATTTAATATGTTATAAATATTTTGAAACTAGTGAACGTTTTTTTATGGTCTGAAAGCTGAAACTATAAGTACTATACAAATAACTGATGCGGACTGGCGACAAGGATGAAACTTTGAAAATTTTAATATCCATAACGGGAAGTTCGAATATGTGCTGAGACCTATATGGGAGCGTAGCTTAGACTCTTGGCTATCCCTTTCGAAAAGGTTAGAAAAAAATATTTTTTGATTACGTCTCACTACAACCGATGCATTGAGAAAATTATCCAAAAAAAAACAAGAATTTTTATTCATTACAGATAAGAAACGCCAGTTGGTATGCTGTTAAAACTTACTTTTATGATTTTTTTTTCTGAAAGTTTGAGCAATAGAATTTTTTTATAGTGCGCGGTTTTCGCGATTTTTCCCGAATTTTGCCACGCTAATACACTGTTCGAATTATATATTTTGTTTTGCTTCCTGCTCGTAGTGTGTACGATATTGATCATATCGTTATATATCAATTTCCGCCAATTTTTATTCCTTACTTTTGACCTAAAAAATTTTTTTGGGTGTTGACCCCCTCTGGGGCCTGGGGGGGGGGGGCAAACACGAATGCCGAAAATTTTTTTCAAAACCTTTTTTTAAAACCATCAAAAATGTAAAATTTATCACATATGAATGACGAATTTTGATATATCGTTTGTATAAAAAAACCTAATATTAAGCTTACAATAAGCTGTGAAAAATGACGAATTTGAAATTTGGAAGGATTCCAAGCCCGTATGCTGGCAGCAGCAAACCTTTAAATTAAAAACTTTTCCAAAAAAAATAAGCCCTAAAAGTTTATTTTTTCGAATTTCCAGGTTATTTTGTTAGAAAACATATTTTCAAAGTTAAAATCCTACCACGAAATTGCCAAATGTCGCAGCTAAAAAATGCTCTTTTTTAAGTGTTTTTGTACTTGCAAACATGTTTCCTTGTTTGTCAACACAAAAACAAATTTCTAATAACTTTCTCTCTCAACTTTTGCCAATATCCCAATGTAATTTTTTAAAATAATGCTATTTTTGTGTAAAAACGTTTGAATCCGGGATTTTCGAAGAACCTATAGACCAAGAAAATAAAATTGATACTATATTTAAAAAAAAACCTGCCGCATATGGGACAGAAAATGATTGCAATGATTTTAAATTTTTCTTCTCGCGCCGCAAAACCACCTCGCGCAAAATAAAAAATTAAATCAATGCGCGTATTTATTTTTATTAAATTAATCCTATAAAAATATTAACCACCTCTCGAGTTGGATAAATTCTTATTCTTAAAACAATAGAAAAAATTTAACCCGACTTTTACCCAGGTAAAATTGATTTTTCACTCGCATCCTTAAGCACGTAAAAAAAGTTAACCCGGGGTAAATTTTAACCGCGCGTCAGAATGCGCGCCCTGGTCTGAATTGCGTCATTTTATTGCGGAAGAGCCAATAAAAATCATCCACCTTAGAATTTTTTTAGCTTTAAAATGTCATATAGTATTCGTGATCACGTCATATATGTTTTGCTCCGTGGGATAGGTTGTCGGAGGAGCAGCGGCAAAACAGGGCTTCAAAATGAGCGGGTTATTAGAAAGGCGCGGGCGCGTTATTAGACATAAATGCGGCGTCTCTTTATGCGCGCGGTGCCTTTGATGTGCAGGGGATTCCTTCCGTTTATAACAATGGATTTTGACCAGGGTGTCAATTATGACGTAATAACAAAAATTTGCATGACTTAAGGAAGTATTTTGGAATTTTAATGAAAATTTTTATTTTTATTTAAAATTTTTATTTTATTATTTTTTTTTATAAAATTAAAAAAAAAATTTTATATATTTTTTATAAAATTTTTATTATTCTTGTAAAACTTTTTAATTTAAAGGTTTGCTGCTGCCAGCTAACAGCCCGTATTTGGAATCCTTCCAAATTTCAAATTCGTCTATTTTGACAGCTTATTGTAAGCTTAATATTAGGTTTTTTACACAAACAATATATATTAAAATTCGTCATATGTGATAGATTTTACATTTTTAATGGTTTTGAAAAAAAATTTTAAAAAAATTTTCGGCATTCATATTCGCCCCCCCCCCAGCTGCAGGGGGGTCAACCCCAAAAAAATTTTTAGGTCAAAAGTAAGGAATAAAAATTGGCGGACATTTAATTTATAACAATATGATCAATATCGTACACACTTTGAGCAGGAAGCAAAACAAAACAATAATTCGGACAGTGTATTAGCGTGGCAAAAATTCGCGAAAAATCGCGAAAAAATACCGCGCGCATTCAACGCATTATAAAAAAAATTTGAGCGAGCCAATTTTGCTGAAACTTTCAGAAAAAACTCAAAAAAAGTATGTTTTAATAGCATACCAAGCGGCGTTTCTTATCTCGTTCTAATAAAAAAGTTTTGTTTTTTTTTTTGGGACCAGGTTTTTTTGGTTTATGGAACTTACCTCCGATGACCTCTGGTAGGGGAAGAACTTACCTCCGATGACCTCAAAAAAGTCGGAACTTACCTCCGTTACCTCCGCTAGGGAGGAACTTACCTGCGTTACCTCCGATAGGGAGGAACTTACCTCCGATTGCCTTTCTTTTAACGAAATCGATGGAAAAAAGGGGCGTCGAGTAGAGGCGTTTTATATTTGTGATATTTTAATAAAATGTTGAAAACACTATATAGTAAGACAATTGTTTTAAACACTACATAATAAGAATTAAAACAAGAATACTATTTTCAATTTAATTTAATGTAGGGTAACTGACTTAATTTCGGCCACCTTTTTTATTTTTTTGGATAAGTTTTTTCTGGCACTTCTAATTGCGCCAGGATTCGGTCTAAAAATCAAACGAGAGCTATTTTTGTTATTCCAGTGCAAAATTTAAAAATTTCTGTTACACTTAAAAATTAGTGGAGGTTTAAACTTTGTTTTTATAGTGGTCGAAGTTAAGGCGTGTGCCATTAACTTCGGCCACCTACAAAAAACTGGCTATAACTATTGCTAAAACGAACGATACATATTTCAAAAAGTTTATTTATTCTTAGGTATTGTTCTTAATACATATAACTTAATTTTTTCCGGTTTGCAAACTTTTATAGCTATTAGCAAGACTTTAAATTATTATGTAAAAATCTAAGTTTTAATAACACGTGTTTTTTGTTAAATTTTTTTGGTGCAAAAAAATATTTCAACATCAAATGGCTTTTGTTACAGCCAGTCAACTTTAAAGAATGCCTGGTAAAAATTCTATTCTAATCTATTCAGTTTTTTTATATTATTTACCTCAAAATAACAGAAAACAAAACCGGCTTTTATTTCGGCCACCTTTCAGGTGTTAAAAAAACAAAAAAACAAAAGCCTAAAACACCAAAAACCGACTACATAAACCAAAACTATCAACTTTAAGAATAAACAAGACGTTAAAAAAGTTAAGGATTGGCATATTTCCACACCAACCCTTGCCTATCTTTGATGTTTCCTATCTGACAGTATTCCCCCGCCAAGAAAATAACCTTTTTAACTTCTATCTGAATTTTTTACTGCATTTCAAAAATATTTGAGAAATTCATCTACCGGTTTCTTGATAGATCAAACCTAATACATTGAAACTTGGATTAATCCAGCCCGCACAGATGTTTACTACGTAATTCTTATGAATGCATCCCTCCGCCAAAGGAAATAACCTGACATTTTTACCGTGTTTTAATTTACTTTCTTTAGTTTTTAAAATATTGGTACTTTATATTGTGGTAACTGGTGGGTTGGGTACTTGGTTGGGGGAAACTCCATTGACATTGATTTTTACTATATTCAGTATGTGACTGCATCCCTCCGCCAAGAAAATAACCTAACTTTTTTATTGTGTTTCAATATTATTTTTAGGAAATTCCTTCTGGTATGTTCATAATTTAATACAACATGGTAAATTATGTGTTATGTAACCCCAGCCGTACATATGATGGTGCAAATCGTGTTAAACAGGTTCTTTCACGTAAATTTTAAGGTGGCCGAAATTAACGGAATCTCAAAATGCGCAGTTAGTTAAACCCATTGGAAAGTGATTTTAAAGAAAATATCAAAACACGAAAATTTACAGCTTTGAGCTTTAAATAGAAGTTATTTTAAAGTTATAAAGTGCTTCGTTCTAAATTTGATGCGGTTTAAACACAAAGCAAAAATCCAGAAAATCACAAAAAATCAGTTTTTGTATGAAAATGTTGATAATGCAGAATAACACAAATAAAAAGCTTTTGCAAAAACACTTTATTCAACATTCATCCAGTTACTTTTGTGCTAGTTCTTTTGTGTTTTAAAAATAAGCCGATTTTCTAACACCCTAAATTGGTGGCCAAAATTAAGGCGTGGCCGAAATTAAGTCAGTTACCCTACTTTTCTAGTTTACGAGTTGAAATAATAAATTCCTTTTACGCAAAAAATTAAGTCATATAATTTTTTTCTTTTTAGTTGCACTTATTTGTATGTATGTGCATTTAAATAATAAAATAATCAAAAAGCCTTCAATACAAAGTCCATTTATTATTTAATAGGGATTAATCTTGGAGTAAGCACGCTGAACAAAACAGGAGTTCTACCGTGAACTATTAATTAATTTCATGTATTCTTGATTAAACATAAAATTTTTTTTAAACTCACAAAAATATGTTTTTTATGCTTGCAAAAATTTACTTTTGTTTTTGATTTTCGCATTGTTTTACCACATTTTTACCATGTAAAAATCTCCTACAGATGAAATTCTTTTTAACGGGAACGGGACACGAGGGTACTGACAAGCGAAAAACATAACCCTCCGTATAAATCGGGATAAACTTATTGCGTAACATAGTTTGTTTCATACTTAAAAATCATAGTTTGTTTGACTGACCTATAAAAGGTAAGATTATAAAAAAATATTGAGAAGAAAAAAAAACAAAAATAATAATTTCATAACATTTAAACAATTTCGTGTTATTTGTCTACATTTTCGTGCATTTTTTTAAATAATAGCTTTAAAAATGCTGAGAAGCTATAAGACGATGCGAAAGATAATACACATTAAGGTATGCTTTTAATTGTATTTTCAAAACATTTTTGTGATTATTTTTCGTGGTGTGTTAATTTTTCGTGGTGTGTTAGTTTTTTGTGGTTATTTTTCGTGGTGGTTAATTCTTAATAATGCCTTCGGAAAAATAACTGCAAAAATAATTGCGAATAATTCTGCTATTAATAACCTTGCAAAAACATTTTAGTAAACTAATTGCTTGCCTTTTTTAAAAGTAAATTATTCGGTATTTTTTAAAAGCACACTATTATTAAAATATTATCATAAAGTTTAGCTTATTTTTTGGGTTTTGCTTTGGCTTAGAAAAATAAAGTTTACTGTGCAATGGTGGGGTTTTGAAGACTTCCAATCCCAACAAACCGTTGTTGGATTATTTTACTCAAAAAAATTTTATAAAAAAAATTAATTGTTTTAATCAGGAGTCGATGAAATGAGTCTAAATAAAAAAAAATGACAGCAAACAAACTGTGCGATTCGCTTCGTATTTTCATACGAGTATAATATGTTTTAGAAAAAACAGTAATTAAATAACTTCTTGGTGTTTTCATTCCGCTCATGATTGTTTATGTTTAATATTAATTCTTTAGTTTTTGCAAAGAAAGGGTTTTGAAGCTTCAGAGCTTTGGAATAAACTTCAACCATTATTAGTGTTTTTATAAAAAAGCCATTGTATAAATTGTGTGTAAAATGACCTTTAAAAATTTTTGGTTGAATTATGGTCTAATGTTTTTTAAACAATTTACAAAGTTTTTTTATTATTAAATTGCATCATATTTAAGCAAGCAAAAATAAACTTATCTAACGTTCAATTGTCTACGCATTCAAACGATATAAATTTAGTTCAGATCATTCAGGTAACAAAATTTACATATTTGTGGCAAACGTATTTTTTCTTAGCTCAGTACCCTCGTGTCCTAGAATCCTTTTTAACAAATAAATTTGTTTTGCAAATTTTGTAATTATTTTTAAAAAATTATTTTATTTAAATCCGCACAAAAATTTACAATCGTTTTTGTTTTGTATGGTTTTAAATTTTTTTTAAAAATGTTGTAATGCAATAATTATAATTGTTTGATCAGAATTTATTTTATATTTGCACCTAAATAAATTATTTTTAATCTACAAATATCTGCAACTCTAAAATGTTTTAATCTATTTATTTATATCATAAATTGTCATAATTAAATGACCTTTTGACCGAGTTTCACAGTAGAGAGTTAAGAAAACAAACGAGTTAATCCCAAACAATAGACAAAGAAAGGGGAATTAGAAAGGAGGCTGATTTCCGGAGGTACGTTCCGAGGTTGCGCGGCTATCGGAGGTAAGTTCCGACTTGCGCGACAGAGGGAGAAAAATCGGAGGTAAGTTCCGGGGTTTTTTCGGCGGAGGTAAGTTCCTCTACCCGTTTTTTTTACCGCATCGGTTGTAGTGATGACGTCATCAAAAAACATTTTTTCTTAACCTTTTTAAAAGATAGCCAAGAGTCTAAGCTATGCTCCCAATTATCTCCCGCACGTATTCTAACCTCCGTTATGGATATATACATTTCAAAGTTCGAGTTTTGTCGCCAGTCCGCATCATTTTTGTATGGACTATAAATATTTTTTATTTCATTTAGGTTTTCTTTTTTTTCAATTATTTTCCCAAATCCATTTTGAAAATATTTATTGATTTATAATTTATAATAATTATAATTAAAAAAAACATTCAAAGTTTCAACTAACTCTAAAAAACCAGCTGTATCACCTCAGAATTTTTTTAGCTTTAAAATGTCATATAATATTTGCGATCACGTCATATATGTTTTGCTCCATGGGATAGGTTGTCGGAGGAGCAGCGGCAAAACAGGGCTTCAAAATGAAGGTGCGAATATGGCTAAAAAAATGCTGCGCGGGCAGGTTATTAGAAAGGCGCGGGGGCGTTATAAGACATAAATGCCGGCGTCCCTTTATGCGCGCAGTGTCCTTTGATGCGCAGGGGATTCCTTGTGTTTAGAACAATGGATTTTGACCAGGGTGATTATAAGTAGTAATTATTATTACCTGTGCAGCTGATATTTATTAGCCCTTTTTTAAAGAATTAAATTTGGTTTGAATTAAAGTAAATTGTTTTTAAAAGTGTATTGGTGTAAATCGATATATTCTTATTTATGTACTATATTATTATGTTAAAATAACATTTTTATTTGGACTAATTAACTTTATTATTATAATTTTTGAGTACTTAACACAATCAAGAATATCATTAATATAAATAAGAAAAAAATGGACCCAAAACAGAACCCTGAGGAACTGAACTTTTTACAGGAAATGATTTGGATACTGAGTCATTAATTACAGCTTTAATTTCCCGCCCAACTAAAAATTCTTTTATCCATTTTAAAAATTTACCACAAACACCATATTTTTCTAGCTTATATAACAATTTTTGATGTGACGTGGTGTTAAAGGCCTTGGCAAAATCCAAGTAAATGACATCAATTAGAAGTTTATCTTTTAGTGCCTGCGTCCACTCATTAAAAGTTTCCAACAGCTGTGTTATTGTAGAAATTCTTACCTTAAAACCATGTTGAAACCTTGACAAAATGATATGGAAAAAGACAAGAAGTTCTTCTTTGACAAGCTGTTCCATTAGTTTACGAGAAAAACGATGTAAGTGAAATTGGACGATAGTTTTCTTTTAGGCTTTTGCTGCCTTTTTTAAACAGTAAGTTTAATAAAGCTATTTTCCAATCAATTGGTAATTCTCCAAAATCAAAAGACATCTGAAAGATTATTGCCAAAGGTTCAGCAATAACTTTAGCCAAGCGTTTTAAAAAGTAAGCTGGAAAACAGTCAGGAGTCAGGTGTTCAAGACAATTTGTTTGGGAGCTTTTTAGGGCTTTAAATACGTTTTTTGTGGTAAATACCATGTTGTCCAACTTTCCAATGTTTGGTGGATTAAAATTTGGCAAAGTATTATCATCATCAGTAAAAACAGAAGCTAAATAATTTCCAAAAAGTTCAACATTTTCAAAGTCTTCAGTTACAAATGTCCCATCGTCTCTTTTAATTGGTTGGATAGTTTGTTTTGTTTTGATTTTACTATTAACAAATTTATAAAAATTGTTTAAACCCCCAGAATTTAAAATTTTTGTTTCTTTATTAGTGTTAAAATCTCTAACTTTATTTTTTGTATACTTTGCAAATTTTTTTGTACTCTGGTCTTGATTTTTCATCAATATTACGGTTACGCCAAAGTTTTTTCTTTTGATTTTGTAGTTTTCTTATTTGTATTGGATATTGTACATTTTTTTTTTGTAAATAATTTTTTTCCAGGGACATGTCTATTGATTCCTAACAACAAAATATCCTTGAATCTCTGCCAAGCATTTTCTGCTGTGCCACATTCCTCAAATAATATTTTCCAGTTGATTGTAGATAAGTATAAACTTAGCATATCATAATCTGCTTTTAAAAAATCAGGTATGTAGTTTTGAATCTTATTTTTAGGACTGTCAAATAATTTAAGATTAATTTCATATAAAATAGTGTCATGGTCTGATTGTGAAAAACTGGGCGCAACAGTGACATCATTGAAAATTTCTCTATCGTTTGTGAAAAAAAAAGATCCAGATAATTGTGAACAGTGCGCAGAACATAATGTAAAACAAAAGTGTTTTACATTGGTGCTTATATGTTTGTACTTATCTGACACTCTTGCATTTATTGAAAAGGAAAAATTAACACAATACGGATTTATTTTAGAAATGGTCAACGTATATAAATAAGGTACTTCTAGCGTGCTTGCTTACTAAGCAGGCAATACAGTCGCTTTCAAGATTTTTCAGGTATTTTGACAGTTTTAAATTTAAAACCAGTTTTGACCATGTTTCCACCCAAAAAAAAACCAAAACAACATCCAAAAAATTATACAATTTATTACATTTAAATGTTTACCTTTGTGGTTTTGTCGTTTAGGTTGGTTGTGGTATGGTTTAGGCCATTGATATCTTTCCCTTCGCGTTTGTCTTTCTTTTTGTGCGTGCCACTGACTGATCCAATATTAT
>JASAMX010031867.1:0-13724 GCA_030248175.1 Microlaimidae sp. YZB2_3 | reverse complement strand
AAATGTTTTTTTAATTACTTGCCAAAAAACCAATTTTTGAAGACTTAAAACAAGCTTCCGAAGAATAATTTAGATATCAACGAATGCTTTCTGGGCACAGCATGTGATGGAAATTCCAGATGTCAAAATACTCTTGGAAGCTACAATTGCTTATGTGAAGTAGGGTTCCAGTCTGATGGTCAAGATTGTGTTTTAAAGTGAATCTGCTTTTAAAGGAGCACTGTCACAAATCAATTTCCTATAATGCCCAACCCGTACTGCTGCTTTAATACTAAACCTACCTAACTCAAATTTGGTATTTAGAGTGCTCCACGACAAGGCTAATACATTTTTAATTTTTATTTAAATTGGTCCAGTAATAAAGGAGCAGTTAACTTTGTTGGGCGTTATAGGAATTTGATTTGTGACAGTGCCCCTTTAAATTTAACAAAACATTGGCTTGTGTAAAAATTTTTAAATAACATTTCAGAATAATAAAACAAAGTCATGAATTTAAGTAAGTGTGTGACCTAAAACGACAGTTGTAAACAAATTTTAGTAATAAATATTGGTATGTAGAGAAACAATATTAATTAAAAAGTAAACGAATGCGACATGTTTATATACCTTTGTAATTTTAAATATAATTTATTGTACAAAGAATAGGCTTACAGATTATTTCATTTAAATCATTATTTAAACTTAAAAAATGGTGTGGTTTTAAAGCCACAAGCAGAGAACTTAGAGCCATTGTAAATTTTGTAACTTGAAGCCACTAACAATGGGAACTTGGAGCCTTTAAAAATGTTTTAAACTTAGATTTAGGTTTCGCTTAGGCTTGGGTAAGCAATTTAGCGATTTTTACTTTAGGCTCCAAGTTTCCTACACAGGGCTCCAAATTTCCCCACTTACGGCTCCAAGTTCCTTATTTTTAGCTCTAAGTTTCCTGGGCTCCATGGACTCTAAATCTTTATATTGTTGGCTAAAAGTTAGTAGCATTCCCACAGTGAGGCGAATTGATGACCACAATAGTGTTAGGTCTTACAAATAGGATGTAGGATGACCATTTACAACGGTATTTGTTTTTTTCTGATACAATAAAAAACGTTATAAAAAATCTAATTTTAGTGGTAAAATAAACTAATAATCAAAACACTATAATTAAACTTTAAAAATCTAAAGCATCAAAAATTTTATTAATTAATTTTGATTTTTTATTTAAATTTATATATATATATAAATTTAAAGTTTTATTTATTAATTAATTTGTAAGATCAAGCAAATATAACAACGTATTTTATTTGATTGATTATGTGGCAGCGTACCACCCAAAAGGCTAACCTAAGTATATTAACTTAGCTGGAAAATTAGCTGGGATAACTAAAAAAATATTGTAATAAATTTTAGACGTTGATGAATGTGAAACAGGACAAAGTCAGTGTCCAAATGATGGAACATCTCTTTGTATTAACACGCATGGTTCTTATGAGTGCAGATGCAAAAGTGGTTACAATGGGAACCCTCTCAGCGTGCTTGGATGCATTGGTATTTTTTAAATTACATAGCTAATATATCTTATACTTACTTTTAGGTCCATTTTCAGCTTGTTGTTTTTTAATATATTGCCCCCTCGTTTCATTTGAATATAAATTATTTTTTGTTTATATTTAGCAGTATGCCTGTGTTAGGATATTAACTGGGTAAGATAGAGAAAAGTATTTTTATAAGAATTTTTATTTCACGATTAGTTAGAAAAGTTTTTATCAAGTTTAGAAGTCGACCGGCAATTACATATTTATTATGTTTATAATTTTCGATATCTTAATATTTTCATATAAACAGCATTGCACTCACGCCTTTTCCCTAAAAATCCTGCCGGGCATGTGGGGCCTCAGGCTAGATAGATTTGTCCTCAACACTGAAGATATACCTATTTAGACGGTCAAATAAGGTTTGTCACTCATAGCCGGCTTAGTTAGCTATAAAAAAACTTTGGGTGTTACAATGTGATCACAATTTAATGTATTTTTATATTTGAAACTATCTACAAATGTTACAACATTTTTAATCAACTAATAACTAAACTTGGGTTTTTTAATAAAATTTTAATTATTTTTTTTAAAAGTTTAGATATTAACGAATGTTTAATTCCCAATTATTATTGTGGGGAAAATGCTCAGTGTATCAATACTCTTGGCGGATATAATTGCCAATGTACTCCTGGTTTTGAACTAAATCCACAGAGTAATCGTTGTGAAGGTCAGTTTTATATATAAAAAAAAGAAAATAGATTAAAACAATAAAGATATGAATTAAATTGTAAATATTATAATACTATTTAACATAAAATACAATTGTTACTCTGATGTAATGTCAATATGTATTTTTGGCATTATTGAAACTGCCAACATAATTTTTGAATTTGATTGCTTTAAATTCAAAACCACTTTCAATTCGATTATCACTGTGTTTTTTATAAAATCACATTTTTCGGAAAAGTAAGTGTTTATTTTATTTAAAATATACGTTTGATATTCATAACACGTCTTGGATTGCTATTCGCGTTATAGTATACTAATTTATTTCAAGACTATATGATTTAAGTAAACAACCAATTCAACATTATCATGATTCTAAAGCTTTTTTTGTAATATTTAGATGTTGATGAATGTCTAAGAGCGCCGTGTAGCAAAGCCGGTGTTTGTTCCAATAAAGAAGGCAGCTACACGTGCACTTGCCTCAAAGGATATTCCGGTGACGGCTTTGTATGCGAAGGTAACTCCATTACTACTTATTTTATAACATTTTTTTCAATATTTTGAAGGTTAACTTGATAAAAAGAATCATAGTTTTTCTATTATTATATAATTTTTTCAGAAACAATTCTTTTCCCATTCAATCGTCAGAATGATCAGAGACTACCTGCTTATAAAGACACGGTGGTTACTGTGACCTTAAATCGGCCCATCAGAATTATGGGGGAGGATTTCACTCGTGTGTATGTAAGTGTCATCATATCAAAAACCTCCAACATTGCAATAAACATATATATAACTTTTTAATTTAACTATAACTATGAACATTAAAAAAAGCTTAGTTGTATTCTGAAATAAATTTTGTTTCACAAAACGACTTTTGATGGCACATAACTGTTAAAATCTACATGACAAATACAGCAAGCGTTGTAAAAAATAAAAAAGGATAGTTTTTCGCTAATCCGTCTTTTTACTAGTGTTACTGTAGGATAAATAAGATAAATCTAAAATATACCAAGAATTGTGAAGATTTGAAAATATGTTAAACTATTAGGGATTTTTTCAACACCTATTTTGACGATCATTTATGTCATGAATTGTAAAAAATTTCTGATTGAAAGATAAACAGATTTCGTACAGGTGTGCAGAAATGATACCAATAACTTCTTGTTTTGGTAATGACCGATTTAGTCAGTAAATATGTATGATTTAGGGTCGATGGAGCCTTGGGAACTTAGAGCTGGAACTTGGAGCCAAAAATAGGGAACTTGGAGCCGTAAGTTGGGAACTTGGAGTCGAAAATAAAAATCGCTAAAACGTTTACCTAAGCCTAAACGAAGCCTAAATCAAACCCCAAACCAATTTTTTTCTTAAAGGCTTCAAGTTCCCATTGCTCGTGGTTCTGAGTTCCCAAAAATTTTCTATGGCTCCAAGTTCCCTGCTTGTGAGTCTAAAGATCCCGTACCAATATGTTTGAATAAGTTTGTAAATTAAAACTATTTCAGATTTCTTCTAATGGTGTTGTGAGCTTTGACGAACCCTTGCGGTATTATGAAGATAAACCATTCAGTGACTTCCATATGATTGCATTTGCTCCGCTTTATTTTAAATCAGACCTTACAAAAGGAGGAAATATTTATTTCAAGGAAACATCATGTAATAGTTATTGATTATTATAACAAAAATTAAAAGTTTTGAAAATATCTAATGACATTTAGCATTTGGTAACTAATAGTTTTGAGTTATACATAAAATGAAATTTAAAATTTTTTTAGTTGAATGTTTTTATATTTAGAAACAATAATTGTTTTAATTATATGCTGAATATTAATTAACTGTTTGTATGGTTATAGTTTCAAAATAGATTTTAAAAATTGCGTCACCATTGGTAATAATTATCAGACAAATTTTTTTACATTGTGGATATATATTTTTTGAGCATCAGATTTATTATCATAATTCATAACATTAACATTCCAGATTTAATTTCAAACAAAAGCTGTCAACTCTTTTGGAATTTATCTAATTATTGTATCATTTTAGCTTTTGAAGGACTCACGCGCGGTACGTTAAGTGTTCGAGAAGATTTTCACGTTAGGGATTTCCAAGCAAAAAATCTTTTCATTGTGACATTCTACAATATAATTCCCGAAAATGGAACTGATGCAGTGAGTTATAAACTTAAAATCTTACAAAAAACGTTTTGAATTTTTTCTTTTGGATTATGATTGCTTTTTTGACTTTTGTCGGTTTCATTTTTTATTTAATTAATTTTTAGAATTAAATTTTTAGAAATTGTTCTTTAATTTTTGTCGATCATGGTACTTTGTGTCATATAAAATCATATCGAACGGAATTTAATTATAGAACACCTTTTAAAAATATTAAACACTTTGGTGAATCTAAAAAATTTACTATGATAATTGGTATAATTTTGGGTAAGTGACAAAAATTTAGGACCTAAATAAAAATAAATTAAAATGGCGTTTTATCTAGAGGAAAATCAAACCTAGTTGACCTCGATGATTTGTTATAATGAATCAAATATTTCACAATAAAACCTTTTTAAATTTTCAGTAAAAACGGTTGAATACTAAAAATTACATACCATATTTTAACAAATATTTATCAAATTACTTAATTTTAAACAAAAATGTAATTTTTTTAAAAGGCTAAAGTTTGCTTAATTTTGTATAGGGTATAGTGCAATTAATTTCGGCACTTTTTCGTTTTTCCAATGTAACTTTTCACTGTATGGCCCGATTTTCATGTTTAATAGCTCATTTTAAAGCTTTTACAATACTGCGTTGCGTCATAAAAGTTTCACTGTACGAAAGTTGTTTTTTTTTTACTTAATTAAGTCAGTTTTAAAAAAATGGAAAATTGCCGAAATTAAATCTATGCATTTAATTTCGGCAGTTTACAAACAATCGATTGTTTCTCAGTCAAAAAATCATCATTTTCAAAAATTTAAAAACCTATCATTATCTCCAGAAGAAGCTTCTACTTGTTGTTCAACATGCAACTGGCAAAAAGTTACAGCTAAAATGCCAAATGGTATCAAAATGAGCGAAATTTGGAAAAAAAGTGCATTTAATTTCGGCACTTTTTAAAAGGACCCCCTTAACCGAGTTTAAACGCAGTGCTTTGACCGTGCGCCGAAATTACACTATTTTATTTTATAACGATTGCTCACCACAGACGCAACGTAGAACCACGGGGACTAAAAATTCGGAAAATAGACTAAGTTTTACCAGGACAGCTTAATTTTTAAACCAATTTATTGCGTAATCATGAAATGCCCATGTTCTAAAAACGAGTAACAATTTTATTTTTTGTAAATCACACAATTTCACATGAAAATATCATAACATAACAAATAAAAAGCTCACGACAGTCATCTACTTATAATTAGCTCTCATTTGAGCTATCAAACGTCGTATTCCGTCCAGGATTAACAAAGATATAGCCCAAAATCAAAAATGCCCAATTTGGAAAAGTGCCGAAATTAAATGCACTACAATTAAATGCCGATTAAATTTTGTGAAAAGCTGAAATTAAAAAAATGCCTTCTAATTCGTTTTTTTAAACGTCGTAACCGCGCAATTTTGGTTAGTCCGCACATGTCTGTCATACAAAGTACGAAATCAGCCAGATATAATTCAACCATAATATGTTTTTTACCAATTTTATTTTTCACTACAAAAAAACAATTTCTCAAATCGTAATTTAACAATCCTTGAATCTAAGTAAGATTGAAGTCTAGAAAGTGTGTTTCTAACTGTTGAATCACCTTAATGCTTTGTGGAAAATCGCGCTGAAAATACTAAACGAACTATTGCTGAACGGACGATTATATTGATCATCAATCAGCGGCACGCAAACCATATGCTCATGCAAATTAATCGACACATATTATTTATTATGTGAGATTCATGAATAAGTAAATGAACATTTGAGAATTCCTTCAAAAATCGCAAGTAAATAAAAAAAAATTTGTTTTTTTTGAATTTTAAATTCATTTGCACCTATTAATATATCTCTCGTCTACCCCTTAATATGTAAATTTGTTTACAGAATTTTTTTGAATTTTTTAAATCCTGAAATACATTTATATTACAGGAAAAAAATAAATTTCAAATGGTGCTCATATCTGGTGACGAAGGAACATACGCGAATTATATTTACGATGACGTCGCAACATCATCGGCTAGGGCTGGACTCGTGGCAGGTTAGACAATTTTAAAAAATCTTCTGGTGAATTCATTGCATAAGTCATATTGATTTGTTTGAAATCATTGCTCCAAGAAGAAACTTTGAACACCTGGAAAACGCTTTGTTGTAACTAATGTTGTTTGCGTATTGTTGCGTGTATTTTCGCGTTTTTGGACGGTTTTGGTTGTAAAACAGTCAATCAACAAATTGTGCCTTTTAGGCATAACTGACTGTGTAGTTTAATTAAAACTTTTAAAATAAAAAGTAGAGTTTTTGTTTTGTCTATATTTTGTTTTGTTTTTCTTATTAATGGTTTATCAGAATAAATAATTTGATTTGATTTTGATTTAGAGGAATACTTAGTTTGAATTTATTCCTCAATCTTTAGATTCAACTTCAAGTAGTTGTGTTGTGTGGGCTATATTGCAATGACCAAATATTAGAAGTGGAACTGCAAGAAACCTACAAGTTTTCCTAATATGTAAATCATAATTAAATTAAATTAAACCCTGAAAAAGTTTTTAAAAAGTACACATTTCCAGGTGATAACTACCTGGAACTTCCCGGAAGTGGAATTCTAGCAGAACAGGTATTGAGCAGTAGCAACATCAACCAGCCCAGGAAGTGGATGTTCAGGGTAGATGAAAGTGGAATCATACCTTGTCCTGCAGGTCTGAGTGGCGAGCCACTATGTCTTGAAAGTAAGTAATTTTAAAACTATGCTTTTCAATCGTAGCACTCCTAATACTACTGCCCAGTACTGTGTATAGCAACACTATATGAATGTAGCAAATGATGAGGAGGAGCTAAAACCTTTTGTCATCTACGTTACACACGCAAACTGCAAGTGGTAATCTGGCCCTAGGATTAGTGGAAAAGTAGCACGCACAGTAAAACTTGTATTGAATTGTAAAAATTTTAGCATGTGATCCGGGTTTCTGGGGTCAAAACTGTTCCGAAATATGTCGCTGTGCTGGAGGAATTCCGTGCGATTTTATCACCGGTTACTGCAACAACCACGCCTGCCAACCAGGATTCCAAGGCGACAACTGTCAAACAGGTAGTTAATCGCGTAAGATACGCAAACAAAGTTTAAATAAAAACTAAAGATGAATTCTATCAGGGTGAAATTGACTAGGTGGTAAAGTAACCACTCTTTCTTCGAGAAAATATCACGTGAAGAAAAACACCTGACGCAGCTTAATAATAATTGGTTACATCATCTCTGAAATTTTTTCTATTATTTTTATTCTCAAGCGTTCATTCTTTATTTCTTTCTGACGGCGAGCGGTTACGCCCTGAACTTCAGCCTGAAGGATTTTAACATTAATTAATTATATTTTTGTAGCAGCTTTTGATTTTTGTAAATTTATTATTTAGCAAATATTATTGCTTCAAGACCCACTTTTCCAATTAAATTGAAAAATTGGGGCTTGGAGCTGGGCTTAAACCGGCGATCTAAATAATAAATTTATTAATTAATTAACAGATTTATGATCTCATGCGTCGATAAGAAATTAATTTTTAAAAATTATTTTCTATATCTTTAACGCTACAAAATTATTCATTTTAACATAAATTTTTATAAAGTAAATGTTGGAATAGTTTAGTGAATCTATGCTAAATATTAAATTTTTAAATCTAAGTGCACTAAGCAGTGAAAATACAGTTAACTTTATTTTCCTTTAAGTTCGTGGAAAAACAGTTTTTTTAACACAAAACTTGAAAAAATGTCCTTCAAAATTAATTGATAAAACTCGGTATAGTGGTTACAATATATCTTGATAGCTCCCATCTTGTTTTTTATTGTTTTTTACTGTGTTTCAATTTAATTGAGCCAAAATTATTTTGATTGTATTCATTGTTTAATAAATTTAGATATTAATGAATGCGAATTGGACATCCATCATTGTCACAGTCAAGCCATTTGCACTAACACCCACGGAGCTTACGAGTGCACATGCAGGGTTGGATTGGTCGGAGACGGATTTTTATGCGGGGGTATGCTCTTACATATATAAATGATTAATTAAGATAACTTTTTATTTGATCAATTTCAAAAAAAAATTCAATAGTGCAATCATATAAGATACTTCTTTTATGTACAAAGCTACACAAATCACTTATAATAAAATAATACATTTAAAACTTTATATCAACAAAATAAATTCTGAAAAAATCTATATGTTATTTTCACTTAGATTTTGAATTTTTGTAAGGTTTTATTCAGGATTGAAATATTTTTACTAGGAAAATTTAATTTTGAATGTTAATTACACACTTCTGATAAAAATTCCATTTATTATTCTTGGTTTCAAACACCAAAAGAATATATCAGTCCAAATATTAACCGAAGTACACAATGTTGTTCAGTTGTTATATTGAAGGTAAAAATGTTGTTAATTAAACGGTTGTATTTTTTTCAGTTTATAGTTCACAACCTATATGTAATTTATCACAACTGCTTTACTTAAATTGTCCGGCCAGTACTACCTTTTTACAAAAAATAATTTATGTGTGATAATTGATAGATGTGGCTATTGTTAATTTTCTAGTGATTTGATCTTTTCTTATTCGTGTTGCGTTTGCAGTAGTGCGTACGATGCTGCATCCAAAAATAAATAATATTAATATGCTATATACTTTTTGCTACAACTGCAGTCGTTTAGCTTTTTATAGAAAAATAGCTCTTTCTGCAGTCTATATGCACAATTTAAAAAAAAATAGCTCTTTCTGCAATCTATATGCACAATTTAAAAGAACATAAGTATGAAAAAAGGTAATTTATAATGTTATAGAAAAGTTTATAAACAAAAACACATACAGTACTAAATTTTAGAGACAGATTTGTGTCAGCAACGGGGTTTAAGTTGCGGTCAAAACGCGGAGTGCAGCGACTCAGAAGGGATTCCCCGCTGCAGGTGCAAGCCGGGCTATGTGGGAGACGGGCTAACCTGCGCGGTTTACGGTAATTTTTATAAATTTATGCTTAATCTTTAGCGGTTAGGGTATAAATGATGGTGTCAAAAAGCAATCGCTTCACAGAAAACAATCTCGTACTTATTGTTTACGAACTGGACTTCAACATGATTTCAAAATAGTTATTCTATTCTTAAAACCAAATAAACCATGAAATGTTTCGTCAAAAACAAAAATGGATTGGTTATAAAAAGTATATTCACAGTCATTTTTAATTAATTTTTTCATTCGCCTCTTAAAAAGTGTTTTTGCATAATTTTGTTATACAGCAAACGGTTTTTGTTTTGCCTTTGAACCGGTCACGCTTTTTTTAATTTTGGTTAAAAAAATGCTTTTCATTAAGTTTGATTTTTTACAAGGAATAAACACAATAATCAAATAGAAAAACATAAACTTTTGGTAGTTCAAACCTAAGATTTTAACTTGATTCATTTATGCCAAGTCAGCAATAACTGCGGCACTGTTCAAGAAATGGATATCTTTAATGTAATTTTTTCTTGTGTTTAGGAGTTTTATAATCCACCAATCTTTTTTATTCCAGCTAAACTAAAGGTAAACCCAACGTGGCTGCAACAGTTGTTCGTTGAATTAAAAAATGCCCCACATTAAGTAACCAATCAAATCACTAGAATCTTAGGTCACTTTATCAGCAAATTAAATTCAATTTAATATGGCATTATATCGAATCTAATTGGCTGATAAAGTGACGTCAGATTTTCGTGATTTGAGTCGTTACTTAATGGGGGCATTTTTTAATTCAACAAACAACTGTTGCAGCCACGTTAGGTTTACCTTTAATGTACAAAAGATTTTTTATAAGTTTGAAACGACTAATTGTTAAGTGTTTTTAATCAAAATATTAGTTGCAAATCCATAAAATTTCATTGAACGGCTTTTTTTGCTTTTTTTGAAATCCACCATTATAATGCAAAAAAACAGAAGAATTAAACTATGCATAAACTATGCTTAGTATGATATTAATTCTGTTATCTGATCATTAAAATAAAATAAAAAAAAATAAAAATAAAATGTTGGAATTCGTGAATCACTGGGAAAAGATATTTGAAGGTTCAACCTCTCATATGAAGTTTTCTGTTTTTATAAAAAACTAACCTTTTCGACATCTTTGGGATTAGAAACTATAAATTATTTTCTATTTGTTAAGATTTATTTAAAGTTGCCATTAGCTTTTTATAATTTTTACTTTTGGGTCCCGTTTTTAAATATTCAAATACCCCAAAATGACCTTATTAATAAAACAGGTGCTTCCTCTACTCCTCCTATTGCAAATCTATTTTAAATATTGAAATACCCCAAAATGGCTTATTAATAAAACAGGTGCTTCCTCTACTCCTCCTATCGCTCTTCCATAAATTTATATTGCTGTAAAACTTCTAAACTCTGTAAAATGGAGCTTTGGTTGCACTTGCTTATAATTTGCTTATGCTGCACAGAGAGCACTCTGGAGCCAGATACCACAACCACAGTGGCAGAAACCACAACTGTTGGCGACATTACAACGGCAGCTGAAACCACGGTCGCTACTACTGAGGCACAAGTTGCGGAAACTGAAACTACAACACCGCTATCCAGCACCACAACGGTTCAAATTACCACCACCACTACACCAGCACCAACCACTCTTAAAGAAACCGAACAAACGACAACAGTTCAACAGCAACACTTCAACAACTACTGGACGAGTACTGAGAAATGGACAACACTTTGGCAACCAGTGGTTCCAAACGTGGTTAAAGATTCGCGACCTAATTTTGTACCCTCGCAAAGTATGGTGTATTTTTAAACACTTATATTCCTTTTCATTGTAATATCAAAAACTGTTGGCCACCATGGGTGCTGACTGCTGACTTAGTAAATAAAGTGAGAGGCTCTAAATAAAAAATCAAAATATAGCTATTTTAACACTTTTGTTTGAGCTGCACATATAAATTAAACATACTATAATGGTGAAATTCAAACAAACGAGTAAAACTACGTTTATGATGCAGTTTTAATTGTTTTTATTTTAATTTATTAAAGTGTCGTAGGGTAACTAATTTCAATTCAACATCCTTAATTTCGACCACTGGCTGTTATTTTTGAAACTGCGCAACGCTATGAAATGAATTGCGTTTGGCTAAATACATGACTTGACGATCTCTCTTTAGCCATACGCACATTTCATAACTTTGCGCGTGACAAAAATAACAGCTGGTGGCCGAAATTAAGGCTAAACGAATTTAAGTCAGTTACCATACTTGCATACGGGGCGACTCAAAAAATTATCATGCGACACGAAATTTCTAAAAATTTAGGACGAACCACAACTGAAAATCCTATTGATACCAACAAGCTGCAAGTAGGATCAGCCGTTGATCCTGAGGATAAATTTGAATTTCAGGAAGCTGATACCTCAGGCAGTAAGCTTAAAATTTTGAAATTAATACAATTATGTATGTTTTTGTGTATTAAATAATGTTTTTAATGGCGTTTAATTATAAGAATATGCATTACAACATAACTTTACTCTGGTTTATAATCAAAAAATAATTTTTTTAGTTCAGTGTAAACTTTTGTGTTTTGATCATATCCTGGAACACTCCACATTACATTGTTCGCTGTCATGTCATACCCAACTTAAAAAAACCTTGATTTTACGACTAAAAAAATCAAAGATATTTTGTTTAAAATTTTTTACAAAAATTATTATAACTAAAAAATCTTTTATTTTATTGCTTTGAAGAAATTTATGTTCACCATTTAAAGTGTGTCAAAATCAACTTTTTTGGGATATAATAACGCGTTAAACGCATGTGAAATTAGCGTCTGGCGTGCGTTTAAAAAATAGCACATAAGACGTTAAAAGCACTAAGAAGCAAATTTTACTTAGCAGGGATAATGAAGTTTTTACCTGTGCGTTAAAAAAATCACGAATAAAACTCCCAAGACGGACGTTTCCTTTAACACAAAATTTAATGTATTTAAATTTGAAATATAGGTTATTTTGAACATAACTTTTTAAATTGCTAAAATTTATATCATTTCGGGCGATATAAAATAGGAGTTTGATTTGTGATAGAGCATCTCTAAGATGCGTTACTACCCTAAAAACTACAAAGGATTAATAGAATTTATTTTAATTTTTTTTTATATTTTTAGTGCTTGTCATAATAATTCCAGCGGCTCTTTGCGGTGTCTGGCTAATTGTAATTATTGTGCTGTTAATCGTTTGCATTCATAAAAAGTAAGATTTTTTAAAGAACGGATATATCTTATAAACAAACCAAACAAATCTTATTTGTATAGTCGCATAATATTTGTTGTTGCTATAATTTTAACATGTTGAATATTTTGTATAAAAAAACATATGAGTAGTTATTTGGGAATGAAGTTTTAAATTTTTGCATTTGCGGCCAGTGAATAAATAGGACCAGTTTTTTCTAAAACAATAAAGACAGACAGGAAGACAGATCGATAGTTTTTTTATTTGAATTTTATGATTTATCAAAAGTTATTGTTAGATTTTTATTGCAAGTAAAATAACGTAAAAAACGTTGTTCATAATTTAATATATTAAAATATTAGTTTATGAATTCTAATATAAAACCCACACGACCAACCCAAAAAAACGTGACTATTTCCAGCTCTTTTTTGGCTAATAAAATCACACTATCCAAATTGCTATGTTTTACCATTGGTAAGCAATAGTAAACGACTTTTTTATAGGAAGCAACGGCAACAGGATAAGTACGGAATGGGGTACTACCTGCCGCCCACAGAGACTTCGGCCAAGGCCACGACCTCCCAAGACGGCTCCAGCGCCACCTATATGAACAGTGCCTACGGGTCCAACTGGAGCATACCCCGGCCCAGTTACAACTATTACAGTACGGGGACTTACTACCCGGACGCATACGGACCCTACAGTCAGAAATTTTGATATAGGAATCGCCTGGATTTTTTTCAGCTCTCGAGTTTTTTTCGAGTGCTTCTGTGGGCAACTTCTGAAAATTATCATTCGGCTGGGTGCTTCAATTAATAGACGCTCCATTATGGGTTTGAAGTTCTGTGGGAAAGTAGAAACCAGTTAATTGATATGTACAACGTGAATGATATTTCTTTTTTTTTATTTTCTACTATTCTAAGATATGTAAAGAATTTAAGAACATTAAAATTTTTTTACTCAAATTCGACCAAAATATTTTAAAAAAGTTTTTTAATAATTTCTAGCATCTATACTTACGTTGTTATGAGCAGAACAATAAGCAATATGTATGAATGAATAACTATACATAT
>JASAMX010031865.1:0-19776 GCA_030248175.1 Microlaimidae sp. YZB2_3 | reverse complement strand
ATCTTTTCTGTTTAAACATACGCCCGGGGAAAAATCGCCCCTTTTTCCTGCTCTATTCTTAGAGCATTTTTCAAGGCTAGTTTTCAAACGTTGAAAAGTTACTTTATTTCATTAAAACTAAAAAGTTTTAACATCTTAAGGTAAAAACACGACTTTTACTCATTTAAACACAAAATTTTCGCTCCGCTTTGTTTTTATTTTTTTTTGTTGTGCAACCAGACTCGCAGTGCGAAAATAATCGCAACGCAAATAAAACAATATAGAGGGTGAAAGAAGTCGCAGTCCCCACTGCAAGAAAACCAACACTGTGTTAAAACTCGCAGCGCGGAAAGACTAGCAGAAAATGGCGGATTTTTGCGAGAAAAGTCGCACATGAGTTCGAAAGTGCAAGTTTTCTCGCAAAATTTTGTTCAAAAATTTATTCTACAGTCGGACGTTCTCTTGTGTTATATATTCTTGCAGATACCAACCCCAAGTTCATAAATTTTACGTTTTCAAATGTTTTTTCAATTTTAAATAATGAATAATCTTTGTACTACAAAAATTTTTTCGATCCATTATTATCATACTTCATATTTTTATAAACGCACCTTACAGCTTTGGCACATTGTGAAACAACTTTACAACCTGTTGTACTTAACACAGCTGCTAATTTTATTTTAACTGGTATCGTTGGTATGATTTGGTATTTTAATAGTTCTAAAGCAATTTAACTACTAATTAAAATTTTAAAAAACATTAAGAAGACGCAAACTTCAGACAAGATCCCATCAACCCTTTCTGATTATGTTTGCAGACGCGGAGTGAAAATCGCTTTTTTGTGCAATAGGGTGAGCATGACAGAACATGAACACTGAGCAGGTTCGACGCGCTTTTTAACGCATTTCAGACGCCTTTTATGGTCAAATAAAAGGAAGATTCTATTATATTAGGATGGATGACCATAATTTTTCAAATTATTCTCTGTTTTTTTAGCGATACTGAGAAAATTTTGACAAAAAAAATTTTTGTTTGAGCTCTTATAACTTTTGAACGCGCCGCGATCAATATGCAATTATCTCGTGTTAAGGTCCTTGTACTTTTGGCTACCCCCTGAAAAAAATGTTTTTCAGAAATTCTGGGGGGTTAGCCTAGTCCCAAAACTCTTATGGGTCCTTACGTCTGAAAACTTTTGTGCAGATTGCCCATACTTTCCTAAGGTCAAAAATATATAATTTCTTAGAGGTAATCTACCTGGGTCGGGTACATAGGTGGGCAGCCTCTCGGATTTTGGGGGGGTATAGGGGGGGGGTGTCTGGTAAGACCCAAATTTTGAGGGTGGTGTACCCAATATTTCCGCGCTGCCTTAAAATAGGCTTAAAACGCGTAAAAAAACGTAAAACAAGCTTATAAATGCTTTAAAACTGTGTAAAATTGAAATAAGACCTTATTGCAACTTACAAATTGTATTTTTTAATTCTTTTATTAATAATAAGTTTATATATTCTTATAATTAGATTAGAAATCATAGTTTTTTTTTAATTACATAATAATAGAATAATAATATTATTGTCTTGATTATAAAGTCAAGTATCACAAACTTTTTTATCCATAATCTTATATTTAATTAAAGATTATATACATACATGGGCGTAGCCAGGGGGTCTAGACACCTCTTTTAGGTCGGCAAAGGGAAAAATTTGGGGTTAGACAGACCCCCCCCCCCTTTTGCAGTGGCGTCCCCAGGATTTCATTTCAGGGGGGCGATCTGGGGGCCCTACTAACCCTGAAGGGGGGTCTGGGGGGCGTCAGCCCCCCAGATATGGGAGGGTCTGGGGGGCGAGAGCCCCCAGCGGGGTCAAGGGGCTGAGCCCCTTGTCCGGAGGGTCCGGGGGGCAGAATGCCCCCCCGGGGGAGAAAATTTTTAATTTAAGGCGCTAAAATACACTTGAAATTTTAATTCCAGATGATACTTTTTACAAAATTTAAGGTTTCTTATACCTACACACCTAAAACATGGGTTTAAAACGTTAATTAAAGGATAATAGTGTTTATAGTAGTTTTATTTAACTGTATACCTTAACTACTGAACGGGATAATCGATTTGTAATCGAAACACTAAGATAAATTGTCAATTAACAATTAACTCTTCGCGCGAAGCGCGGAAAATTTTTTTTAGTCGCTTTATAACACCTAAAAATTTTTCTCCGGGAGGCGAATTTGGGGGGGGTGTCACCGGGTATCCCGAATTTAGGGGGTTGTCAGCAATATCCGAAATTTTGGGGGGTATTTATAACCCCCCAACCCCCCCCTGCCCACCTATGTAGGGGAACCCCGAGAGGTTAAAAGGGGGCGATTTTTGCTAAAATTCTGGGTAGCAAGTGCATATTTTGGCTTCATGCTCAAAAACTGTTTGAGCCACAGATTTGAGACCGGGGAGATTTATGCGGAATTTTAAGCTCTACATTTTGGTGATAGTCCCAAAAAAAAATTTATGCCCTAAGGCACTGCAATGACTGACCCCTAAAAATAAAACTTTTGACACAGCCCCTCTACATTGGCGAGTAATATATTATTTTAAAGCTCTCCGCGTGCTGATTTCAAAAATATAAAAAAATTGCTCTAAAAAAATGGTCGGGTAACCAAAATACAGACCCCTTTGTACCCCCAAAATTAGTAAGGGGTGATTTTTTTGTTTTTATTATTTACCCGTAATGTACCCCCAAAATATTTAGGGGTACATTGTGGGTTGTAAAAATAGTAACCATTGAGTGAATCGAGTTAAAAATAATTTTTTTGACATCAACGTGTCGAAAGCTTGAATATGAGTATAAACAAAACTATTACAATAAATGTAAAAAATGACCTTTAAAAATTTTTGGGGGTACATTGTGGGTTGTAAAAATGGTAACCATCGGGTGAATCAAGTTAAAAATAATTTTTTTGACATCAGCGTGTCGAGAGCTTTGACATGAGCACAAACATGACGGTATTATAATAAATATATAAAATGACCCCTTAAAATTTTTGGAGGTACATTCTGGGTCGTAAAAATGGTAACCATTGGGTGGATCGAGTTAAAAATATATTTTTTGAAATCAGCGTGTTGAGAGCTTTGATATAAGTGCACACATGACGGTATTATAATAAAATCATCTCTTGAGATTTTAGGGGGTACATTGATGGGTGCAAAATTGGATAACCACTGAATAAAATCTAATAAGTATATATTTTTAAAATCAGTGCGTCGAGAGCTTTTATATGAGTATAAACACGTCACTTAAAATGAAAAAAAACTTTACAAACATTACAAAATTTTTTTTCCGCGGTCCTGCCGCGAAATTGGAATTCGTTATGAAATTAATAATTTTTACCAATTTTTTTCGGAAACCGGAGATTAACAACAATATTAAAACAATTTCAAATACTTTTTTTCAACTTCTGACCATTATTTGGAGCTATTGTAAGCATTAAAGATTAAAGGTTTAGAAAGATTAAAGGACCGAAGAGATAAAATTGATTTTTATGAGTGCTTTAAAATTATACATTGCTTAAACAATTTGCAAGCCAATGATTTTTTAAGTTTAACATGCAGCGCACCCGTGGTCATCCCTTTAAATTGACCATCGAAGAAAGCCGAATCAATGCAAGGAAATTTTCTTTTGCTAATAGGGTGGTTACACCTTGGAACAACCTACTCCCATCTCAAGTAACTGTCGATTCTTTGGATGCATTCAAGAAAAGTTTTAAAACTGACTTAAATAAGAGCTCTCTTGAGCCTTTAAAGTCATATTAGAGAGCTATGTTCGTTGATATCTTGTTAGGATTGTATTTCATAATGGCGACAATTAAGTCGCAGAATTGATGTTTTTGATGAAAAAAAAAGAAAAAAAATAGAAAAAGGGGAAAAAAAGAAAAGAAATAATGAAATGATGAAAACAGTAGAATTAAACTATGCATAGACTATGCTCAGTATAATATTAATTCTGTTATCTGATCATTAATAAGGTTTTTCTTATGTAAATTTATTTCGGTTAACCAGAAAAAAACATTTTGTAATGCTTTAATTTAATACAAAAAAGCACGTTAAAATTTCCCAAATAGATGTTTTATTATTTGTAGTATTTCTAATTTCAAAAGTAATACAGCAAAATTCATTTAATTTGGGAGGAACTTTGTTTCGTGGTGGGACCGCCGACCCAATTTTTAAAATGCATTTCCATTTTTCAAATTTGGGGGTATGTAACCGGGTAACCATAAAAAAATTTTAACCTAATATTAATATTTTTGAAATCAGCACGCATAGAGCTTTCAAACAAATATAAACACGGCTTATAAATAATAAAAACAAAAAATTACTCCTTACTAATTTTGGGGGTACAAAGGGGTCTGTATTTTTGTTATCCGACCATTTAGCACAAATTTGTTTATATTTTTAAAATCAGCACGCCGATAGCTCTAAAATGATATATTACTCGCCTATGTAAAGGGGCTGTGTCAAAAGTTTTATTTTTAGGGGTCAGTCATTGCAGTGCCTTAGGGCATAAAATTTTTTTGGGACTATCACCAAACTGTAGAGCTTAAAATTTCGCATAAATGTCCTCGGTCTCAAACCTGTGGCTCAAACAGTTTTGAGCATGATGCCAAAATATGCACTTGCTACCCCCCATACAAAGAATTTTAGCAAAAATCGTTAAATTGACCCCCTTTAACCTCTCGGGGTACCCGACCCAAGTAGGTTACCCTTAACAAACTATATATTTTTGAGCTCAGGAAAGTATGGGCAATCTACACAAAAATTTTCAGCTGTAAGCATCTATTTGGTAAAAAGTTAGAAATTTGGCTGAAAAAAATTGCCCGTAAATTTTGGGGGTTTTGGGGATAACCCCCCAAAATTTTTGAAAAAAATGTTTTTCAGGAAGTCGCCAAAAGTACAAGGACCTTAACGCGAGATTTTTGCCTATTGATCGCGGTGCGTTCAAAAGTCATAAGAGCTCAAACAAAATTTTTTTTGTCAAAATTTTCCCAGTATCGTTAAAAAAACAGAGAAAAGTTGTCTAAATTGGGGATCAAACTCGGATTTAGGGAGGGAGGTTTTTCGTTCCAAAAATATAGGGTTGGTAACTGGGTGGGTAAAATTCGGCCACCTTCCTGTTATTTTTGCTCTACAAAGTGTTTTAAAATAAACTGGGTTGGGCTTGATAAATGACATAAGCACATGACTATGTATTTAGTCATACGCACTTTATTTCATAACTTTGCGCATGGCAACAATAACAAACGGTGTCTGAAATTAAGGCTGGCCAAATTTAACTCAATTAGTTACCCTATATTCATAGATGAACACGGTCAAAAAGCTAGGGGGGTGTTTACCCCGGGTAAATGACATTTCAAAATCTAGGGGGGTTGAAACCCCCCCCCCCTAGCTTTCTAGGAGGGGTCGACACGGGATGGAAGATTTTGAAGCCTAGAGGGGGGTCAGGTGGGGTCCGATTTCCGAAACAAAATACTTTTAAACCATTCAATGTTTAATAATAGTTTTTTATAAGATAATACTGCATTTTATTGAATAAAAAGCGATATTTAGGTATAAAAAGGTGTAAAAACATGAATTTGTGTTAAAAATTCACGTTTTTGGAAGAAAATGTAGTATAAAAAAGTACTTAAAATTTTCTCGAGAGGGGAGGGGGAAGCGTAAGATTTCAAAATCTAGAGGGGGTCAGAGGTAAAAATTCGAAAATTTAGGGGGAGGGGGTCCCAAATTTTCGAGACTAGGGTGTGGACTCCGCCCACCCTACCCCCCTGTTCATCTATGCCTATATTCTATTTTTTGGAGTGCATTTTTTATCCATATTGCATTTTTGAGAATGGTTTCGAAAACACACATTTTGTTAGACAGACCGGATCACTTAATTTGTCTTTTTTTATTTTTCAAAATTTTCGGCTTTTCCTCCAGTTAGAAAAGGCAGCGGATGCTTAAATCATTGTTATATTTGTTAATGTGCTGTCCACAGAATATGTATAGTGCCATAGGACTGTGATTTCTGTAGTGAATATTTCTGTAAAATATCGGATTGAGCTCGCATTTTCGTCACTCCCTTTAAGCTGAAAAACACTAAAATTTAGTGTAACTGACGCCATACCGTAATTTCAGCCCCCTGCTGTTATTTTTGTCATAGTAAAATTTTGAAATAAACCGCGTATGGTTGGATAGATCGTGATCGTCATAGCATCTATCTAACCGTCATACGCAGTGGATTTCAGATCTATAAGCATAGAAAAAAATAACAGCGGTGGCCGAAATTAAGGCTGGTCTAATTTAAGTCAGTTACGCTATTTAATGATTTTTGATTCACGCAAGCCTGTTAAGCAATTACATACGTTTGCGATCGACCGTTTTTGAAAGCTAAAAAAAGGTTACAACTATTAAAAAACCGACTCCGGCGTCTTATTGTTTGGCGAATTGCACGGATTGATGTGGTGGACTGGACTGTCACTTATTCTCTACGGAACTGTACTCATTCATTCGTCGACTCCAAAGCTGAAATCCCAGTGACGACAAAACTATAGACCGTCTCAAACGCTACTAGTTAATGACATCATTTCAATTGTCTTCATTGGCAGTATCGATTATTTTCATACTAGTTATGTGGAGCAGCGACCTCTCGCTGTCGGCTAGCGAAAATTCCGCCCTAGTTCTCTACGACCCCCGTTCCCCGCTCCAGCAGCTTAACGAGCGGACGAAAACTGTGACGGTGGGAGAGTACCAGCTGGAGTTTACCCAGAATTGGGCCGACCACGGTGTGGCCGGCGTCGTGTGGGATGCGGTGGGTTTGTTAATCTAACTTATTTAAGTTTCATGGAAAAGATTTGATGGGAATTCATGTTGCAGTAGACTGTGATATTTCTTCAGCGGCAAAAAATAAATTGATAAAGCACAAAATGCATAATATAATATCCAGACCTGTGCACTGCCCCCCGGGGGTTATAATGGGGGGGCAATTCCAAAACGGGGGGCAACTTTTTTGAAACGGGGGAGGGCAATAAAACGGGGGGGCAAGCAGGGGGAAAAGAAAAAAAAGAGAAAAAAAGGAGAAAAAAGAAAGGAAAAGGGAAAAAAGGGACAAAAAAGCGAAAATAAAGTAAAAATAGGTCTAAAATGGCTTAAAATGCATTCAAATAGGCTAAAAACTGCAAAAAATTCGCAATGATGGCGTCACAATAGGTAAAAAATGGCGTCTAAATTTTTGGGTACTTTTTCATTTTTCCGCGGGGGGGGGGGCAAATCCTCCAATAAAGCGGGGGGGGGGCATTTTCAAACCGTGCACAGGTCTGTAATATCTAAGAAAAGAATTAGTTTAGTAATATTAATTTTCAAACAATGCATGCTAGTAAAATATATTAGGAAAAAATAACTCCTGGTTTCTTTTTTACGCAGTGCGTGGTGGAAGATGTTACGCTGGAAATGAATTTTTCCGCCTTTTTTCGCACCACTCTCTAATGCGAAAAAATCGACAAATGTGAAAGTGAGAACCCATACAAATTTAAAAAAAAAAACGAAAAAACACTAGTAGTTTATTAACATATGTCTCTAAAATAAAAAATTATATTTAATTCAATCCAATAACAAATTGGCGTTCTTGGAGACATCATGACATAATCCAATTTAGAACAACCTAAACAAACACGATGGTCAAAACCCTCCAATTTAAGCGGATGTTGTTAAGCGTTAAAAATCATCACTGAGTTATAACATTATAGAATAACTTTTTTAGCTAATTAGCAGCGCTTACGAAAAATTGATCTTAAATAATAACATAGAGATCTTCAATTTTTAGCTCCTCCCAGAACCATTATCACATAGTAAAACATATGACCTGATTACGAATACTGACGGTATAATATGGCAATATGACATTATATGACATTTTGAGGGTCCTTAAAACGTAAGACGTGAAAGATGTAAAACGTAATTTTTCTTAAAACCAAAATGTCTAGCATATTATTTTATTTATTGGATATTCTTGTAGAATTTACTGATTTTTTACAAAAATTACTAGTATGCTGTAAAAATTCTAAATTTTAGATATTTGAAAAGACCATACTATCTAACTGCAGCGCAAAGTTTAAAATAATCTAATCTAATTATGATCTAATTATATGAATTTTTGCTTTTATGAAAAACGGGTGATTCTAACTTTTTCTATCTGTTCCGGGGATAGGTTTTCGTAATCTTTAAACCGATTTTTTCTGAAAATATTTTTTTTAAACAAATATACAAGTACAAATTTTGATATAATCACTACTGATGTTCCCACCCGCCAATATTTTGCTCTAAAACTCCGGCCATTTAAAGCATTCGTAGCTCCGCAGCTCCGACTTCAAATTAACTCAAATTACTAGATTTTTAACACATTCGCACTTGAAATATGTTTTAAATTATTCTATCCGTCTTTATGAGCTTTTTTTGTTTTTTAAAAAAATATTAAATATTTTTTGACGAAATAATGCATGGCATTACTTTTTAATTATACAGGAAAATAGTGTAAAATAGGACAGAGCTCCGGGGGTTCCTCCGGAGCTTTGAAAAACATAGTTACGCTCAAGCTCGGTATTCCTGGAAATATAACTAATTTTCACATTTACTATTTGCATTTTTGAAACGTGTTTAAATCTGAAAAATTGTGACTGTTTCATCTATTATACAATTATACAATTTGCTTAAGATTTTGTATAAACATAATTATGTATGTTATTAAATAAGTAAATCGTTTGTTTAAAATATAAAATTTCTTTTAGTCAATAGTTCTGGGGGAATACTTGTTAAAACATCCAGAAATTTGTCATGAAAAAACGGTGCTTGAGCTCGGGGCTGGTACGGGCTTGCCAACCTTAATATCTGCACTTTTAGGTCAGTTTGAAAAATTTTAACATAAATAAAAAGAATTATAAATTTATAATTTGTTTTTTTTATTTTTGTTTTGCAAAATATTTTATTCAGCATGTTAAGTAATTGCCAACGTTGAATAGGTTTTGTATAAACAAATTAACTTTATGTGGCACAATAATTTTATGTAAAATAAATTTCATTGAAAACGTAAGATTTTTAGAACCGTAAGTGGGAACCTGTCTGAAAATTTTGCAAACATCCCTTTATATTTTTGTTTTATTCGAAATGTGAAAAATGGGAACTTGGAGTTCTTGAATAAAAAAATTTTTGTATGGGTTTAATTTTAGCCTTATGTTTTTAATTTTATGACTTTTACGTCGACTTCAAGTTCCCTAATTATTAGTTTTTTGTTTTGGATTCAAGTTCCCTCTGCTTAATTGAAAGTAAATCCTCCTTATGCTTTAAAAAAAGGCGGTCGTTCACTCGTCCTAGACAAGTCTTGCAACAATAATTTACAAAAAGAAATTAAAGGAAAAACGAAATTAATTTACGGTAAAAAAGAAATTAAATTTACGGCTGCATATTTTTGGTCGCGGAAGTTTTTCAATAGCACTGGTTTAAAAAAAATATAAAATTATAACGAACAAAATCACAAATTAATCTTTTTAGCTGTAAAAAGCTGAAAAATGCAGTGAAAGGGCTTTCTGACATAAAATTTAAATTTTCTAACGTTATTATTTCATCTTAATATCGAAAAAAATGGGCAGATAATAAAATTTACTTCAGAAAAATACCTAGTAAACATGCCAGGACAATCGGAAATTCCAGAAATAATTTTAAAAATTTTTAGGGTCTCGAAAAATTCTATCTACAGATTTGCCAAGCGCTATTCCTATTCTCAACGAAAATATCAGTCGGAATCTGAAGAAATATAATCTTTCTAGCAATAATATTCAGGTGCTGCCTTTGAAATGGGGTGAAAATATTGGACATATGAAATCCGCTCAAGTGATTTTAGCAGCGGATGTTGTGTATGACGAATCCGTTTTTAACGATTTAATTGCAACTTTTCGTGCAATGTTGGCCAAAGATCATTCCGCACAAATTTTACTCTCTTGCAGAATCAGATACCCCAGAGATAACATTTTTTTGAAAATTTTCAAAAGTACATTCCTTGTCAAGGAGCTGCTTTATGATGATTCTCGTGATATTTACATTTTCTCTGGTATTTACAAAGAAAACAAGGAATTGTAAACACGTAAACTTAAATGAACAATAAAATAGAAAGCATTGTTGAAAAGCATTTTGATTTTGAGTTAAGTTCTTAAAATTTTTAAACAAAGGAGAAGTCCTTTTGAAATAATACACGGTTTCCAATTTCAAATGTGATATCCGTTAAAAGGCGTGTGCATATTAGTTTGAAATAAAAAAATGTAAAAAAAGTGTCTACCGTATATAAAAACAAAAATGATTTAAATACTTTTACACTAGGCATGAAAAATTCTCTAGAAATATAGCCATAAAAATTATGGAAAAATATGTGACTTCATATCTGCCTCAAATGCATTTACTATGTAAATAAGACGCGCCCTAGTTAAAATCTTCATTTTCTCTAATTACAGTGCTCCATAATTAAATCTTGGGGTCTTAAATGCTCCTAAGTATGCCTTTAATGACCCTAACTAGGGTCTTTCCCTTAGTAGGCCCTTTAATGGCCCTAATTAGGGCGCGCCTTTATTTAGGCCCTCAGAATCTTTGAAAACTGTTTTGCTATATTTTCGAACAAAAATCATTGACTATTGAAACTTTAATAGAAACAAATCGTGAATTGTAGTTATTCATTTTTAATAAAAACTAATCATGAAATAATTTAAAGTGAAGTGAATTTCACTTTTTTTCTAAGAGCTTTAATTAGGGCTTTTACACTCTTTAATTGGGGTCGTTGATGAACCTAACTAGGGCACGCTTTAATTAGGATGCCTTTAGTTAGTGGAGTAAATGTGTTTGAGCAATGTATGATGTCACATATTTTTTTACTATTATGTTATCTTTTTTTTAATATATTAAAGTCTGTACAAAAATATTGTGGACTGGCAAAATTTTCAGATGACCATTTCCGCTAATTGTACGGTCGATTAAAAAAAAAGTTTATTAGTGTATTTAAAATTAGCTATACTTTGATATATTTATCAATCTTATTGTGTGTAAAATATGCCTGCTTAAAACTTTTTTTAGTTTACATCATTTTCGTACAAATCATAATAGTTTTTAACATATTATGTAGTTCTAAACAAATTAATGAAATATTGTCTTATCTTATAAAAACAATTTAAATATAGTATATCTCATTACATTTTTATAATTATTCAAAACATGTGTAGAGGATTATAGCTTCGGTGCTCCAGGGTGAAAAATACTCCGGAGCTCCAAAATTCAGAGTTTTTAGCTTTGGTAACATAACTAGTTCATATAGTTTAAAAAACCATGTATTTTAAGCCTGATATAGCTAATAATTTTAATATCTTCTGATATTAAATCAAATACAAAAGCAAAACTATCAGAAACCTTTGAGGATGGTTTTATATATTAGCAAAATCACCATTAGTTCATTAAAATTTTTTTTTGAATTTATCAATTCAAGGCGGCGCTAAAGGACGCTTAGACCGGCTAGTTGGCGTATGTATAACATTCACGCATGTATCAATTTCTTAGTTTAAATTATTTTTTAGTTTGAAAACTGACCAGCGGATTCATCCAGTTTTGAAAAACTAAGACCTGTACACTTATTTATACCAGTAATTCGATAATTATTAACATTTACCGAATGTACTACACGTTGTACCGAATTTTACTACTTAAGCTAACCAATTGTACAATTCAATAGCAGTTCCAAGTTTTCTCACATCCAAATTTTTTCAATGCCAAATTCTTCTGACGTTTGAAGTGTATCCCATGTAATTTAAAAGCGGGTTTTTTGGATTTTTCTGAAATTTCGACTCTAACATTAATAGCAGACCTTTACGAATCGGATCCACGGTTTTTGAAGCTCAGAAGCAACAGCGGAAGCTTCGGAACAAAGTTTAAATTTTTCGAAACTTCGGAACTTTGCTCTATTTTAAGCTAGTTTACTGATTAATTAAATGGTAATGTAAATGTTGTAATGTAAAAATAAAGTTTGCTACGTTTTAAACTTTTTTCGAAAAATCTGAAAAACGTAAAATAATTTTGGGGAAAAAATTCTCTAAACTATCAGAGACACAAAAAATAACTTATGTTTTTTGAGATCAATTGCTACCGAACTCAGAAACCCTTGCAAAACAAGGGGTGGTGTGTTTTAAAAGTAGCCACACTAAAACTTGTAAAAAAAATAACATGGCTGGGTTCCAAGCACAAAGGGTGACAATTTGTTGTAAAAGTAATCGCACTAAAATTGGTATAAGAACAACTGTTAGATTAGTTAGTTAGTTAGGTTCTTAACTACAGTTAGAAGACTGAACATTTAACACTTGAACAACTTTTTTTTTAAAATTGGGGATTTAAAATTGAGGCGTGTCTTAAATTTTATTGCCATATTGTTCTTTTAACCATTTATTGGATATTACACATTATAAAACTATTTTACTGAATTCATTTAAGGTCTGGCTTGAACTCTCAAAGCGTTTTGATCAGTAAAATAACAAAATGACAAAAGAACTATTCTTAAATATTTTTTTCTAAACCAAGTAAATTACACCCCTGTAGAAGTCTTGAATAGCTTATTACAGCTCTGACATATTTGTCAATAAAAGCTCGTTAGCGTCTTGTTAGTTAGCGCCTAGCTAACTTTTCAAGACCTTTTTTATTTTTTTTTAATTAAATTACTCGCGTCGACCGCATGATATTGATATTTTAATATTGCTTTATGTTTCTTTGAGCAGTTAATATTTATTTTATTACTAACCGCTTTTTAATGACAAAAATATTCTATATAAATCAAACTCGTTAATATTGGTTGGATTTTTGGATCAAACATTCAAGATTTAAGCATTTACTACCTTAACTATGGTGCACCCTAATTAGAGCACGACCCAGTTAGGTAGGATCCTTAAAACTACTAAAGGTAAACCCAATGTGGCTGCAACAGTTGTTCGTTGGATTAAAAGATGTAACCATTAAGTAACCACTCAAATCAGGAGAATCTGACGTCACTTTATCAAACAAATACTCCCTATTAAATCGAATCTAATTGGCTGATAAAGTGACGTCAGATTGTCGCTATTTGAATGGTTACTTAATGAAGGACATTTTTTAATCAAACGAACAACTGTTGCAGCTACGTTGGTTTACCTTTAGTTAAGGTACGCCGTTAAGGTAAGCCTTCAATAGCCCTATTAAAACAATTCGGAAGAAAATAAACATGTTTTTTATATTTTTTCTAGAAAACTTGTGACTGTTTGAATTTTGATAGGAAAATAATCTTTAATTTTGTGAATATAATAAAACTAAGAGGCGTTGATTTATTTATTTTTAATGAAAACTATAATAGCTTATGAAGTAATTTTAAGTGAAGTGATTTTGAAGGCTTTTCTTAGGGCTATTACACATCCTAATAAAAACAACTGAGCGAGCCCATATTAGAATGTGCCCTAGTTACATATCGTCGTTACTCTGACACAAGGAGTCACAATCACCATAAAATAAACGTGACTCTGACTCATTTTGTTTTGATTAGTTGTGCATTATGATATAAAAAGAGTCACAGTTACGAGCTTTTTATGACGCTTTTGACTCATTGTGTCAGAGTAACGACGATATGTAAGATAGAATACGTTTGAGCAATACTGAAGTCGCATATTTTTCCCAACGCCGCAGGGTTTATGTTCATGCATCGTCGCGGCGTTTATTCCCTAGCACTGCAGAATTAAAAACTTTTTTAATTTACTAATCAATAATAAAAATGAGAAAGAAAAACCTGAATTTTAAAATTAAATAATTAGCCCGATTTTCGAAAGGCCGTTCGCGTTATCGTGTTAAATATTTAAAAATTTCGTCGTAGAAGAATATTAATATAAATCCAAAAAGAGAATTTTTCTGATTAAATTTAAAGTTTCATTTTCTGATTAATATTGAAAGTTTGAGGTTTTCACTGATTGACTAATTTGAACTCGGATCAATTTCTGGGGAAATTGTAGCATAATAAGAGTTTTTAATGTTTCACATTAATGCAATAGAAATTTAGCTGTGTTAGCTTATTTAGCTGAATGCTTAATCTCTTAAAAACTGAAAGCCAGCCTCTGTCATTTTTGGGTTAAGTTTGGCTTTGGCGCCCCTCTTTGGTTTACCTATACTCAACCCATGAATTGCGACAAACACCAGAAAAATTGGTTTCGTTGCTACTGATTCTTGACGCTATGGCATAAAAGCGGTCGCTGGCGACAAAAACCAATCGCAAACAACCGTCGTCTATTGTTTTCGCGCAATTTGTTTACCCAGGTATTTATGCATAAAACTTTAAAACTGGTTCATTAGGATTTAGTCCGACTTTTTTGGGATAGAAACTCGTAACCAGATTCAAATCTTTGACCGCGTCTAATCTTTAATATCGTCAATTTAGACACATTTTAATTTTTTTGAACAAATTTTATTCGGAAACTTTTTTCATTAAATACAAACAGTTCATATTATTTTTGGTTTAAAAAAATGCATGTTTTGGGCGATTTTTAGGCGATCAATGCGTGATATTTTTGGGCGATTTAAAAGTTAAAATAAAAAAAGTTAAAAGTCCAAAACAAAACGTACCAAGCCCACGGTTTTACCGCCCAAACAAGCGGACCCATTCAAATATACCCGGCCAAAATTTTATGAATACACCAGTGTGTTATTTTTTAATATATTGTTTCGATCGATAAATCGATATTTTATATTGAAAACATAAGTAAAACAAAGTTTTACATAAAGTTTTGTTGGCTCTCCTACTACGTCTTCAATCTTAGAAAGCAGAAGTTAACAGGAATAAATTTTTAAGACAAGTGTTTTGGAATAATAATAAGAAAAAAAGAATGTTTTGAATGTTAAAACATACCCGCGTTTTCAAACTTTTTTTGGCACGGAGATTAATCGGCGGGTGGCATAATGTACATACATTTAAAACTGAGTTATTTTTTTTAAAAAACTGTGTTTTTGATTAAGTCACATGGAATAAATGCAAGCAAGGTGTTTAGACATTTATCAAACAGATTATATTCTAAAACTTGACGAAAAAGCCACCTGAAATAGTTTTTATAATAATATATAATTGTGCGTACGCTTGGTTAACAAAGTAGTCTGACATTATTTAATTCACGAATTGATGGGGTTTTTTTCTTATTATTTACTCGCTTTTTTATATCAGTTTTTGCATTTACAACCGAAAGTTCTCTATTGTATCCATGCATTACAAGCAATAAACAAAATTAATCGTTTGTTTTTTTTTGTTTCCTCTGGAGAATATTTACGAGAAATGAGCGAATTTTAATGATTTGAAATGTGGATTTTACGTCGGTTTAGCTCGATATTTATGTTACTCTTTTTCTTTTACGGCTTCGATTTTTCATAATAATAAACCTGGATTAACTGTCGTTCAAATTCCTTTTTTATTGATAAGTCACTCTCTAAATGAAAAAAGTGCTTTATATTTTATTTTGCTTGATAGTACTTAAAAATATTATTTAATGCTCAATAATTTGTTTAGACAACTACTAAAAAGGAAATGTGTTCTACAAGAAAAATCACATATTTCGTGTTAATTTCAGTCAGACTGTCGGACGGGATAACAAAATGCAGCGACGGTTTTTCATATCCATTCAACTGTAATAGAACAACTTGTCAGTATTCGGTGAGTAGTTGAACGATAACATATTCATGAACGATTTCTTTAAATTCATTTGGTTTGTGATAAATTTAAAAACGCTATTTTTTGTAATTTTAAATCTAAGATCCGCATTATATACTTGAAACGTGTTTTATTGAAAGCTACTGTATACATTGTAGTTAACACTGAAATTTATAATATTTTTCCCGGCAATCGACCAGGTACCCATCTCATGTATAGAAGAATTGCATCTGGCTGATCTCGTAAAACCAAAAATATATAATATACCGAAAAGTGTGCAACTCCTAAATAAAAAAGTAGGTAAAAGTAGGCCATTATAATGAGCCCCTCAATTTAAATGGCACCCTCCATTATAATGCCATAGTAACCATTTTTATTCGCGAATTAAAATAGGGAGGACGCCATTAGGATAGCCATTTATTTATTTAATTTCACTTCATATATACTCACAGTCACAATTGTAATCCTCACGGGAAAACTTATGCGGTCCCGACGAGAAAGTCAAAACCTACCTCAAAAACGGTAAAGAAAATCAGCCAATCCAGCTAAGCCTAAACAAAACCTAAGCTAAGCCTAAGCAAAGCCTAAGCAAAATTAAAATAAGCTTAAGTTAAGGCTTAGCAAAACCTAAGTCTGAGCAAAACTCAAGCCTAAAGCCTAAGCCTGAGCGAAACCTAGGTCTAAGCAAACGCTAAGCTAAGTCTAAGCCTAAGCAAAACCTCTAAGCCTAAGCAAAACCTCTAAGCCTAAGCAAAATCTAAGCTAAGCCTAAGCCTAAGCAAAACCTAAGCTAAGCCTTAGCAACACTAAGCCTAAGCAAAATCTAAGCTAAACCTAAGCCCAAGCAAAACCTAAGCCAAGCAAAACCTAACGTAACCCCTCTCCTGTCATTTTTGGGGTAGGTTTTGGCCTTCGGCGGCCCGAACAGTATTACATTTGTGGGTATATATAAAATAAATTAAATCAATAAATGCTATTATAATGGCTTTCTCTCCACTTTAATTCGCCGAATCAAAATGTCACTATGCCATTATAATGGAGGGTGCCATTTAAATGGTGAGTTTCAATAAAATGGTCTATTTTTGCTTATTTTTTATATAGGAGTTGCACATTTTTTGGTATATTATATAATTTTGGTAAAAATATATGTCGACAAGAAAAGATCAATTAAAATCGAGCGGGAGCACGACACGACGGTCCCGAGACACGACGGACCCGCGGCACGACGGTACCGGGAGGCGAAAAGTACGACACGACAGTCCCAGGATGAGAGAATGGGATGACGCGACGGTCCCGAAAACTCCGTTTAGAATGCTATTGTTGCAACGTAGAGAAAAACAATATTTTCAGCATTAAAAAGCGTGCAAACCAAATGAATTAGACCAAACATAAAATAGACATAAATGATTTTAAAAATTTTACCATCTTATGTTAAAGATAATTTAAAATACATTTTTATTAATTATTTTTACTTTAAAGCTGAATTTTTTTTCAATTTGAAGTTTCGAAATTCGATTTATCTTCTTTAAACAAGCTAAAACTTTTTGCATTTAACGAGTAACCCACTTTTTTATTAATTCTTTTTTACTTTAAAGCTGAATTTTTTTTCGATTTGAAGTTTCGAAATTCGCTTTATCTTTTTTAAACAAGCTAAAACTTTTTGCATTTAACGAGTACCCCACTTTAATTATGTTTTAATGCAATAGAAGACTGATAACAATTAACAGAATAAGTTATATCTCGTCAATGCTATAAATTTACTTATATATTTTGAAAAATAATATATCATTTTTACGGTTAATCAATCGTTCACTGAAAATTATTACGTTTAAAAATTTTACCATCTTATGTTAAAGATAATTTAAAATAGATTTTTATTAATTCTTTTTTATTTTAAAGCTGAATTTTTTTCGATTTGAAGTTTCGAAATTCGATTTATCTTCTTTAAACAAGCTAAAACTTTTTGCATTTAACGAGTAACCCACTTTTTTATTAATTCTTTTTTACTTTGAAGCTGAATTTTTTTCGATTTGAAGTTTCGAAATTCGATTTATCTTTTTTAAACAAGCTAAAAGTTTTTGCATTTAACGAGTAACCCACTTTAATTATGTTTTAATGTAATAGAAGACTGATAACAATTAACAGAATAAGTTATATCTCGTCAATGCTATAAATTTACTTATATTTTGAAAAATAATATATCATTTTTACGGTTCACTAATCAATCGTTCACTAAAAATTATTACGAATAAAAAATGCTTATTAATATTGCGGGCTGTATATGCATAGGTGCCGGTGTCGTAGAATAGATCTTCCCCCATTACAGATCTTCCCCCCCCCCCGGAAGATTTATTCTGGTTTACGCCAGAACAGATCTTCCCCCCTCAGAATATTTATTCCCCTCTGTGTTAAAGCATACAGCAAAAATTTGCATAAAATTCCAAACAGAGGGGAAGATTTATTCTGGTGTTCACTCTAGAATAAATCTTCCCCCATTGTATAAATCATGTAACAATTATTTGCATTAAAAACAACATCCATTTTTTTTTTATTTTTCACGTCATTTCCTTTTTTCCTTTTAATCAAAAAATTCACAAAAAAATACTCGATATTTCAGATCAGAGAATTAGTGATTAACGCTAAAAAAATAAATTTTATTCAATAAAACATTTCAGATGTCCGGAGTATTTAAAAAAACTTGCCTTTTTTAAATAAACACCTTTTGAATGTTTTACTTAAAGTAAGAATTTTGATCTTATAAAGCTGAGATATGAACCCTAAGCAAGCCTAAGCAGAAAGCTTAAATTCAAATTATTAACCGTTTAAAATATTAAGCAACAAATGAAAAAAGTTAAAACTCGAAGGAAATTTTCGCGGCGCCAGAAAAAATAAATCCTGCATATCTTCGAAAAAAATCACTTTCTGATTATTAACAAAACAAAATTTTTCTTAAGCCTAAGCAAAACCTAAAAATCAACCTAAAAAACCAAAAAAAAACACTTTAAACCTGTTTAATGTCAAATTTACTGCTGATAATGAAGAAGGTTTTTTTTTTTTCATTGAATTTTAAATAAAAAACTAGTTAAAAAGTAATGGGTACACGCATATTCTAAGTTTTATTTCTTCTTATTTCAATTTTTTGTGGATATTATTATGTTTTAATAAAAAAACAACTGAAGGTAGATAGTAAATCAATGACTAATCGGAAAGAAATTAAACTGGGGCCTATTTCATAAAGATTTTTGTAATTGTAAATTAATAAACGCATTTAATTTCTTTTTATTTTATTAATTAAAAAATACGTACGTAACTGTGAAATTTACGCAATTTTATTAATATACGTTTTAATTAAAAAATACAAAATAAAAATATGCGTTTATTAATTTACAGCTGTAAATTAATTACACGCAGTTTTTATGAAATAGGCCCCTGGTTTCACTTTTTCATGTCTTTTTTGCTATGCTTTGTCTTATAAATTGATAAACTCAAAGGAAAAAGCCTTTATTTTGGGATATTAATTTCCCAAAAAATATGTTTATTTAATTATATTTTTATATACTCGAACAAAACGAACTAATACAAATATATTCTTTTTATCTCCGAAAACCAAGTTCAGCATTGACATTAATAATTAAGTTATATTTAGTAGTAACTACTTAATATAACTTAATTATTAATGTCAATGCTGAACTTTTTTTGAAATTAATAACAATTAAAGTGACAGTTTATTTTCATTCAAATACAAAAAAAAAACATTTTTTTTGTAAAACGATGTTTTTAAAATTTGTCCAAACAAAATCTTACGTGTCATGTTTCAGATTTTATGCAAACTTTCCTAGGGGAAAAATTTATTCTGGTGTTTGGACCAGAAGAAAATCTTTCCGGGGGAATAACTATTCTGAGGGGGGAAGATCTATCTGGGCGTAAATCAGAATAAATTTTCCGGGGGGAAGATTGATTGGAGCGCAATTAGAATAAATCTTCCGGGGAAAGATTTATTTCTTATAGCGACACTAGAGACCTTCCGGGGAAAGAAAAATAAGGGGGAAGATCGATT
>JASAMX010031864.1:0-91493 GCA_030248175.1 Microlaimidae sp. YZB2_3 | reverse complement strand
TATTGCTCATTATGGATTACTCCAAAGGCAGTTAACTACTGCAAAAATACATCCTGGATTAACCAGGATGTTTAATTTTGCAGTAGTCAACTGCATCTGAAATAATCCGGAATGTTTATTGAAATTGTTTTGTTATGATGTTTTATCTGTTTAGCAGTCTTTGTGCTGCACCAGGTTAATTCCAGGATATTTATTTTTGCAGTAGTTAACTGCATCTGGAGTAATCCAGAATGTTTATTAAAATTGTTTTGTTATTATGTTTTATCTTTTTATCAGTCTTTGTTCTGCACCTGGTTAACCCCAGGATGTTTTTGCTTGCACAGTCTTTGTGCTGCACGGGATTAATTCCAGGATGTTTTTGCTTGCAGTATGTAACTGCATCTAGCGTAATTCAGAATGTCTATTTTATAATTATAAAAAGTTTACTATAGTGTTCAATTACATAAGTTGGTGTAAAGCTTGTTTATGTATAAGGTTTATATGTTTACTTAATTAATTTTTTTTTGTTTTATATGTATATGTATTTATGTATATTTGTATATTTTTATGTAAAAAATTTTTGGGTAACTGACTGAGATTCCATGTGTTTAACTGAAGAGGGCAACATGGAGGCGACTTAAACTTACGCCCAAAATAGGTATATTATTTTTCTAGTTAAATTATGTAACAGTTTGTAGGTATATTATGCAATAGTTGTATTTTTATTCTAGTTTTATAGTAGTATTGTGTTAAAAATTTGTTATTGTCTTTGCGTTAAAAATAGATGTCTTATCATTGTTTCATATTAGGTTTGTACTACATTTATATTCTATGCCTTGGTTGTTGTATAATTTTATCTTTTAATTTTATCCAGTAAAGTAAGTTTGTTCTATATATACAGTTCACTTGAGCATTTCAATAGAAATCATTAAGCATTCTTGTATGACGGAGTGATCCAGTCCGGTCTTCAAGATTACTTAGCTCTGAAAAAAATTGTTGGCCTTTGGGGGCAGGGGTAAGGTTTTCATAAAGAATTATCAAAATCAAAGACAAAAAGTTTGACTCCTCACTGCATCTTTAAACCAGCGACCATTCCATCACCATGGAAACGCTCTGCCATTAAGCTAACCAAGCCACAATTAGAATTATACAATTACAGTTATTGGGCTTGGGTGACTTAGTTGATGAACGTTCCCAAGGTGAGAAAAGGTTCGCTGGTTTACGCCAAGCTCCAAACCCCAATTTTTTAATTAAATTGAAAAAGTGGGTCTTGAAGCAGAGTCTACAGTAATATTTGCTAAAAAACTAAATTTACAAAATTAAAAGCCGCTATGAAATTCTGCATATAAAAATGATAAAATTGGTTTGTTATTTTAAAAGTTATAATTTTGATAAAAATGGAAGATGTTTGAACTTTTTGTTTTCATTGTTTTTGTCTTTATATACTTGTAAGCAATTATTGGTTTAATAAAGTTAGGGCCCGTTCACACCTGTTCCCAGTTCCCAGATCCCAGTTTCCAGATCCCAAAAACAGCAAAAACAAGTGTTCACACCTGTTTCCCAGATCCCAGATCCCAGATCCCAGTTCCTAGTTCCCAGAAAGACTTGGAGCGGCGCTCCAACTTTTGGGAAAAAATTAAGGGAAAGCGAGCGGAGAGGCGTTTTTGCGCATCACACGCGCTAAGTGCACACATATAGATTTTTTACGTAATAATGTTGGTAATTATGTTAATTAAGGACACACACCAGCTGCACAATATTGATTTTTTGAAAACTTTTTGTGTGTAATTATTACAACAGCGCTCCGCTTCTTTTTTTGCTGCGTTTCTCCAGGCGGGTGTACGAATATGGAACAAAAATTGTTGGTTTTTAACCAAAACAATCCTAATACGATATTTTTAAACAAATTTAAAAGTTTTAGTTTAAAAAAAATTAATCTATATTATTAAAACGTTTTTAAAATATTATTTTTTTAAATTTTACGTTTTATTAAACTAGACTTGATTCTTAGCTTTTTTGATACTTCAATTTAGCGCCTTAAAAATCATTTTTTAAATATTTTTTGTGTTTTAACGATTATTTTGTATTCTACATAATCGTACGTACGATTCTACAACGCTTCCTACGTACGATTTTCAATTACAACGCTTCGCTTTTGTTTTGTTTTGTTGCTTAAAGCGGGCACGAATATGATACAAAACTCCTTGTTTTTTTACCCAAATCATTGCTAAAACAATTTTTTAAACAAATTTAAAAGTTTAACAGTTTTTTACAGTCTAAAAAACTAATTTATATGATCAAAACGATTGTGAAATATTAATTTATTCATAAAAGTAATAAAAATTTTATGTTTTATTACAGTAAACTTTTTTTTTACAATTTTGATTTAATTAGTCAATTTTGAACATTTAAAATTTATTTTAAATATTTTTTTTGTGTTTTAAACAAATATTTCCTGTTGTACGTTCGATCTTACGCGCGTTATTTGACTAAAACAATCCTTGCGCGCACGAGTTTTTATCCCGGTAAACAAACATGTGTGAACAGGCCGTTTCTGGGATCTGGAATCTGGGAACTGGGATCTGGGAACTGGGATCTGGGATCTGGGAACTGGGACCAATTGTGAAGGGGGCCTTAGTGTAAATTTTTTATTAGATAATTTTTAATAAAAAAATATTTTTGGATTTAATTTTATGAAAAAAACAGTTCATTTAGTTCATTTAGTTTTCTTATTAATAAGATCTAGAAAAAAATGACGATACATCTATATATATAACAAGGATTTATAATAAATTAATAGGTGAGAGCCTGGATAATGGACGTATATTTTGTATATACACGCAAACAAAATGTGCTGATGCATATGCAATTTTTTATTTTAAAAAAACGGCAATTTTATTTGAGGAATGTGGCACAGTAGAAAATGCTTGGCAGAGATTCAAGGATATTTTGTTGTTAGAAATCAATAAACATGTCCCTGGAAAAAAATTATTTACAAACAACAAAAAAATTGTACAATATCCAATACATATAAAGGTCTATTCATACTTATGACAAAACGTCCTTTGGACAAAGATACGACGACCCACAAGTTCTTCTTTCGAGCCGCCAAGTCCTCCTTTCTTCTTCCTCCTTTCGAAGTAGACGTTGCTCCGTCTGTCCCCCTGGCCAGTCCCAGAGGGCCGAACCCAAAGGGGAAAGTCCCAAGGGAAAGGAGTAGGAAGAGGGTGGTCCTTTGGTCTGTGCCTTGGACATCTTGCAAAGGGAACAGTCCCAAGGGCAAAGGCAAAACAACCTTTCAAAAAGGCTTTTTCCCCTTGGCCTTTTCCAAAGGACCATTTTGTCATAAGTATGAATAGACCTTTAGAAAACTACAAAATCAAAAGAAAAAACTTTGGCATAAGCGTAATATTGATAAAAAATCAAGATCAGAGTACAAAAAAATTTGCAAAGTATACAAAAATAAAGTTAGAGATTTTAACACTAATAAAGAAACAAAAATTTTAAATTCAGGAAAAAAAACATAAAAAACCTTTAAAAAATGTTTTTAAAAATGCCAAATAATCTACTGCTTAAAGAGGATATTTATTCTGGAAGATATTTTTTTGCATTGATTTACTTCATTAGCATAAATTTAATGTAAAACATTTGCTTGACTCAAGTAAGCGCTTAAGTTTTCTCAGGATTTATAAAAAATTATGAGTTTATCTGGAAAAACATGAAAAAAATTGTTGCTGTTTATAAAACATCTACTTAGTATGTTGTTTACTTTTGTTTATTTATTTGTGTTTTTTGTTTGCTTGTGATTTGATTTCTGTTTATTAAATTTTGCAAAGTTACGGTTATTAAAATTAATTTTGGCTCATAAATAAAAAAAATTGATTTTTAAAAGTTTCCAAGAAGTTCATTTCTAAATAGTTGAAATGAATCGTCCATGTATTTATCTTTCCATTACTGAAACCAAACATATATAATAAAAAAACTGAGACACTTAGTACAAACTGCTTGATAATGGGATCTGTCTGGTCCCATTTAAATTAGACCTTTCGACTTTTGGTTCAATTTAAATGAATCCCATTAAAATAAGACCCATTTAAATGAGATCGTATTTACTTAGGTCAGATTTAAATGGCATTCTATTAAAATGGGAACAAGTCCCATTTAAAAAGGACCTATTTAAATGGGATCTCATTTAAATTTAAATTTATTTAAATGGAGTCCCATTTAAATGGAATACCGTTTAAATAGGCCCTATTTGAATGGGACTCGGTCCAATTTAAATGAAATACCATTTAAATGGGATTTAAGTAAATGGGATCTCATTTATATGAGACTTATTTTAATAAAATTCATTCAAATGGGACCAAAAGTCGCAAGATCCCATTTAGATGAAACCAAACAGATCCCCTTTTCAAGCAGTTTGTACTAAGTGTCTCATTTTTTTATTATATATTTTTGGTTTTAGTCATGGAAAGATAAATACATAAACGATTCATTCCAACTAATTAGAAATCAACTCCTTGGCAATTTTTTTTTTTCAAAACTTCTTTTATTTATGAGCCAAAATTAATTTTAAAAATTGTAGAACCACTTTTTTAAAATTTAATAAACAGAAATCACAAGCAAAAAGAAAAGCACACATAAATAAACAAACATACAAATGAAATAAACGAAATAAAAAGAAGAAAAAGATAAAAATTAATTTAAAAAATTACGCACGTTCTCTAATATTATAGTTATAGAGCGGTAAAATGGGGCTAAATCGCCGCACCAGCAAGGATTTCAATTTATTTTTGAAATAAAAATAGTAATAATGAGAAGAAAAAAGATGAACATGAATTACAAAACTTACCCGCGTTCTCTAATTATAGTTGGCGTGGTGCCATGGGATTGCGTTGCTGTGTGGCGCTCAGGCGTGACTGATGATTGCTATTATTTTTTTTAGAATAAAGAATCAAAAAAGAAGCAGATGAACATGAACTACAAATTTTATTTTATCCACGTTCTCTGATTATAGTTGGTGTGGTTCCGCAAGGTTAAATCCCTGCATAAACAATGAAGGAATATTGATAATAAAAATAAGTAGTAGAAGATGAAAATGAATTACAAAATTTTCCCAACGTTGGTTAATTATAGTGGGCGCAGTGCTGTGGGGTTAAACCGTCGCCTGCCTTCCCGCGCTTTCTTCTAAAATTATTTCTTTTTTCCAATGAGCCCATGTTTAATTTTGATCAGTCAGTAACAAAGGAGGAATATCAATTTTAAGAATTGAGCGTTAGAATAAGAATAAGAAGAAGAAGAAGAAGAAGACCATAAATTTTAAAATTTACCCACGTTCTCTAATTATGGTTGGCGCTCCCACGCCACCCATGATATGAAATATCTAATGAGTGCTGGAGTTAGTTTTATAAAACTACAGATAACGTAATAAACAAATCTCATTTGACATGCGGTACGTTCAGGGCCGGAATTCTCAAAGCGGGGTATAAACGGTGTATACACTGTGTATGTGTATCCGGTGTATACACCGTATAAACTACGATATATTTGGGGGCTAGCAGGGTGTTAGTTAAACCGGACAAGTTAACACCGTGCTAGCCCCCAAATATACTGTAGTTTACACGGTGTATACATCGGATACACATACACCGTGTAAACCCCGCTTTGTGAATTCTGGCCCAGATGTCAGGTTAAGAAGAGGTGCATTTGGTTTGTTGCAAGATAAAAGAAATGTTCGTTTTTCATTTTATATTTTTTTAAACAGAACCTATGTAAATTCCAAATTGGTGATAATTTGCTCCTGCCAAATTGCTCCCGGACAATTCGCTCCTGGACAATTCGCTCCCTGGACGATTCGTTTCCTGGACGATTCGCTTCCTGGACAATTAACTCCCGGGACAATTTTCTCCTGGGACATTTCGCTCCCTGGAAAAATCAATTCTTGGAGAAATTGTAGGAGGGACAATTTGCTCCCTGGATAATTCGCTTTTGGGACAATTCGCTCGCTCCCCAATTCGCTCATGAGAGTTTTTATAAACGCAAATCTTATCAAACCAAGTTCATTAGGTACAGTTCGCTTCCTGGACAATTTGCTCCCAGAATTTTTTATAAACGCAAACTTTATCAAACCTACTCCATTGGGGACAATTCGCTTCCTGCCCAATTCGCTACTGGCATTTTTAATAAACTTTTAATAAACGATTCTTTAAAAGTAACTCATTCTGACGAAATTCATGATTTTTTAGTTATTGTTTGTAAAAATGATGTGTATTATATGCAATAATTTAATTGTCATATAAACTAATCGGTATTTTTTTAGGCTCACTTAAAAATAAATGAGCATAACGGAATGCTTAGTTTTTGTGTATTATATTGTAATTATAAAAACAATTGTTTATTATATCCATTTAACAATTTTTTATATTCCATAACTAACCAAAACAATTGCTTTAAGAGACACATAAGCAACGTTAAAAATATGAAAAAGAAGATTGAAATTACCAATGAAATCACATGAATGCATTTAAATAAGACAACAGTTTTCTTTCAATTATGTTCAAATCGTTAGTTTAAATTAAATAAATCTTGATTTGTTAATTTAAAGGAGCAATTTTTAGTTTAATTTTATATCTGTGTTAATCGAGAATTATTTTATTGACTGAAAAATAATCCCTTAAAAATACACTTGTACATCAAAATGTTTTTCCACACTGAAAAACGATAAGTTGTATTAAAATAAAAACTTATTCTCGCAATAATCAAGGAGTTATTAAAAAAATGGCATTAACAGTTTGTTGGGGGAAACGCAAATTTGTTTTTTTTATGAAATCTTTCCAAACTATGGAATTTCTTATAAACGGATATAAATAAACTTTAAAAAAATAAACTCCAGGTTCCAGAAAGGCTTATTTTTTGTTTAAATTAATACAATGATTTTGTTTCAGCGTAACCTGAAGAAGATATATCTATAAGAAATAATAATATCTTAATAAAAAGCAAAGCAAGAAACAAAATATCACACCATAACATATCACACCATGTTTTACACATTTTTGGCTGAACTTGTGTGAAAATCTTGAAAGCGTTTGTGAAATTTGAAGAATTTTTGAATTTTGTGAATGACGTTTTTATGTTTTACATGTAAAATATAAAATAAACTTTACAAGTGTCTTTGAAAGTAGATTTGTATTGATTAACATTTTAGTTTTTTTATTATTGCTATAGTATTATTCTTTTTTTTAGCAAGTTTTTAAAGTGATAGTTTTTTGGTCTGGAAATCACAATAATAATAATTATGATTAATAAAGATAATATTTGTGTTTTGTAAAATTTTCATCGAATTATGTGCATGCACAATTTGCAGATGGGTTTATTCTTTGGCTCTGCAGCGCAAAGTTTTTTTAATTTTTAAATTAATTTTTGGATTTAGTGATTGTGTTACCTTTAATATCATTCAAACTTATTTAATTTTATAATATGCTTTAAATCATTTATTCGCACTTTGGGACTATTTTTGTTATTTTTTTAAAACTTTATAAAATGTTCCAAAAAAAATTTGACCAAATATCTAATGGCACTGCTCTTTAATTATTTATGAAGCTAGCACCAAAAATAAGCTGAAACTCGAAGAGTTTGTACGGAGTTCCGAAAAGCAAAAAAGATTCTGAGCAAGAATCTAACCTGTTCATATAAGAAAGCTCCCGCCAGTTAAAGCGGACGGAGCTTCGGAGCTCTAGATTTTAAATTTATTTATTCAATATATTCTAATTGTTTTATTGGCATTTTAATCCTAGTTTTATTGTTTGTAATACGTCTTAAAAAATTTAGTTTACAATCGGTTTTTGCAAAATAATGAAATTTTCTACGGAACTACTTTTAATTTATTCATAAAATTAAAGTTAAAATCCTTTTGGCTAAAATTAAGGGCGTAACCGCTCGCCGTCAGGAAGAAATATAGAATGAACGCGCGAAAATAAAAAAATTAAAAAAAGTTGCCAAAGATTATGTAACCAATTATTATTAAGTTGCGTCAGATGTTTCTCTCCGTGATATTTTCTCGAAGAACAAGTGGTTACTTTACTACCTAGCTATTTTCACCCTGATTAAATTTATTATTAGCACAAAAATAGCACAAAGCTCTGAAGCTACAAAATTTTTATCAAATTTCCGGAAGTTGCTTCAGATCTCAAGGGAACACAATTGGCTGCTTTATATTAGTGATGTTTCTACCCTCCAATATCATCCTTTAGCCATTTAAAGTATAGAAAGCTCCGGAGCTCCACTTGTAAATGAGCGATTTTAAGGTTATTTAATCTTACAATATGTTAGTTTTTATATTGGCATATTTAGAACTTTTATGTTGCTTTTAATAAGTTTTAAAAAAAAGTTAAAAAAACTTCATAAAATAAATTATAGTATGATTCTTTAATTATTCAAGAAGTTAGTACCGAAATAGAGCGGAGCTCCGGTTGTTACTCCGAAGCTCCCTCCGCTTGGAAGCTTTAGGCTTTGTTGAACATCCCTACTATATACATTACTGTTATACTTTGTCTGTTTGGTTTTTCGCTTACGTTTTTTTGCTAAAGCTAGTTTAAGCGTAGACCGCTCAGACTCTCAACAATTGTTCTTTTTAATAAATGATTACAAAAAGCGAAATACTAAATACTGCATGCAGATTAAACTGCCCTGAATTGCTTAAACAATACCATAAAATCTCATATTATTATAATTTTTCAAAATCTTTAAACTCTGGAGCAGAGCTCCGCTCTATGTTTGGTAGCTCCGTTCTTTTTTTTTGCAGCTCTCTATTTTTGTATGATATGAATGATTAATAAATAAGTAATTTCATTGGTTATTATGTCAAAAATTTTTAACTATTCTAAAAGGTATTTAACTTCTATCATTAAAAGGTATTTAACTTTTTTTATAGATGATTTAACTTTTATTGCAGGAGGAACACGCAAGAACACGGAGCTTCGGAACTTTTTTTGCTTAAAATAACTGATTTCAAAGTAGGAACATTACTAATATTTTTAATAAATTGAATAAAGCATTGTAAAACTGTTGTCCTAATTAAATGCATTAATATGATTTCATTGTTAATTTCAATATTCTTTTTCATATTTTTAACGTTGCTTATGTGCTTTTTTAAAGAAGTTGTTTTGGTTAATTATGGAAGATAAAAAATTGTTAAATGAATATAATAAACAATTGTTTTTATCATTACAATATAATAGACAAAAACTAAGCATTCTGTTATGCTCATTTATTTTTAAGTGAGCATAACAAAATATAGGTTGTTTCATATGACAATTAAATCATTTTATATATTACACATCATTTTTACAAACAATAACTAAAAAAACCATGAATTTCGTCAGAGTGAATTACTTTTAAAGAAGTGAGTTTATTAAAAATGCCGGTAGCGAATTGGCAGGGAGCGAAGTTTCCAGGGATCGAATTATCCCTAATGAAGTAGGTTTGATAGGATTTGCGTTTATAAAAAATCTCGGAAGCAAATTGTCCCTAATGAAGTTGGTTTGATAAAATTTGCGTTTATAAAAGTCCTGGGAGCGAATTGGCCAGGGGGGAGCAAATTGTCCTGGTAGCGAATTGTCCTAGGAGTGAACCGTACCCCTTACAGTTTCTCCAAGAATTGATTTTCCCAGGAAAAAAATTGTCCCAGAAGCTAATTGTACCTAGAGCGAATTTTCCAGGAAGCGAATTTTCCAGGGAGCAAGTTGTCCGGGAGCGAACTGGCGGGAGTGAATTTGTCCAGGAGCGAATTTTCCTAGGAGCGAACTGTCCGGGCTCGAATTGACGGGAGCGAATCGTCCTGGTCCCGTAAAATCCATACTTCAGTTGTTAATAACTTCTCAAATTTTTGTTGTATTGGACCGATAATTTTTAAATCCTTTCTTTGCCTCAATTGATTTAATGTAGAATTTTTTAAAATGAAACGTATTGTTAAACGTTAATTTCAGAGTTTTACAAATGCAGGAAAATTAACCATTTTAAAAAGAAATGAACCAATACAAATTTATTAAAAAAATTATTACCTGGTATTTTATATAGTTTGAAACTTCATCCAGTATATCCCTGGTATATAAGGAAGCGAGTGTTCCATTTTTATTTTTGCAATATCCCTTTGCACTGGAGTAAGTTCGGTATTGATAGTAGTACACGTAACATACTTTATTGTAGTAGATAGTATACCGTGCTTTTGCAAGACACCAACTGGGTATTGCTAAAAATATTATTAAAATTTATTAGATGAATAGCCGAAACGTTTGTGTATTTGGGTTTCTGTGTATGCGTAATTTTTGAGCGCGCGCGCGCGCGTGTGTGTGTGTATGTGTGTGTCTTTGTGTGTGTGTGTCTGTGTCTGTATGTGTGTTTATGTCTGTGTGTCTGTGTGTGTCTGTGTGTGTCTGTGTCTGTGTGTATGTGTGTGTGTGTGTGTGTGTGTGTGTGTATGTGTGTGTGCGCATGTGTGTGCGCGCACGAGCGAGTGTGTGTGTGTATGTGTGTTTGTGTGTGTGTGTCTGTTTGGGTGTGTATGTGTTTATATGTGTGTTTGCGCGTGTGTCTTTGTATTTTCACGTGTGCGTGCGCGTGCGTGTGCGCACGCGCACGTGTGTATATGCATCCATCCATGCATGAACCTAATTTTTAGGAGTAAAAAATTTTTTTAGGAAGGAAATTGTTGAAATGAATGAAATTTTAGAAGCTAATATAAGACATTACATAATAATAATTTTGTGATGCATTTCTAATACTAATTCTGTTATACATTTCCTATAATAATTCTGTTATACAATTCTAATCACATATGCTATTATTTATGCTGAACCTAAGTATTCACAGGTGCAACATTTTTACTTTTAAAAAATCCACTTTATTTTTAAAGTTTTAAGTTTTAGAACCAAAATTTTACAATTTTACAAAAAAACTAAAATTTTTGAATTTCTTTATTTTCTCTCTATTCAACCGGTCCAGCAGTTTGGAAATATGCAACTAAACTTATATTTTCACATTAATTAGCTCTTACACGAACATTTTGATCAAAATGAAATCAACGGAAAAATATACCACTTTTTAAGTATGAATCTTTAAAATTTTAGGATCTATTGCACAACACTACACAATTGCAATAATTTTGTTATACATTTCTAATCACAAATGCTGTTCATTGTACTCAAACTAACTATTTATGGGTAAAAATGTTTAAATTCTTATATTCAACACCTTATATTTCGTGTTTCGTAAACAAATTTTATATATATTTAGGTAGTTTGTTTTTTATTCCACTGTTTGTGTTTATTTATTCCTATTTTATCCTAAAAATTTCTTTATTTAGTTGCTTGACAAAGACCTGTTTTATTCAGTGTCGAAACGTCGCCGTTTTACCAATAAAGATTTTAATACAGTTTTTAATTTGCTCAAAGCCATGCTTACAGTGCAAAATACTTCGAATTATCACCAAACCAAACTACCCCAATCAAATAATCTATTTTCTGAATAAAAATCTAACTAATCAATAAAAATTTTTAAATTAAAACAATATAATTTTCCAAATTTATAATACAATTTTTCACTTCAATCGACAAACACTATCAAACTATTAATCTACTTAACTTTCATTTTACTCCATCCCTCTTATATTTTAATTTTCTATCAAATCTTAACAATTATTCAAATTTTAAAACTTTAATAACATAATCTTATCAACCTTTTACTCTTTTTACTTTTTACTCTTTAAATTAATCATCCTATTAATTATTCCCTATTATTTCCATTTTTATCATATTCTAAAAATTAACTTTTTAAACACTTTCATTTTTAAATATAATATCATCATTCTATTTTATCAAAAATATATAATAAAAGGAAATGAGATTAAACAAACTCTTAAAAATTTTTCTCCATAAATGACCTTTTATTTTCCCATTTAAATGATCCCATTAAATGATCCAATTAAATATCCCATTAAATATCCCATTAAAATCCATCTAATACCCATTTAAATGACTTATTTAAATGATCCCATTTAAATGACCAAAATCAAAATCCCATTTAAATAACCATCCCATTTAAAGACCTTTTTTTACAACATTTTTCAATTCTCATTTTTCCTTTATTATATATTTTTTTTTATTTCTATTAAAAACATAAATATAAAACCTTTATTTTATACATATAATCTTTATTTTTTATAATTTATATTATTTTATCTTAATTTTTCCAAATATTTAACATAATTCTAACTTACTCCGAAAATTTACCATTTTTTACTTTTTTTTAATTAAAACTATTTTCATTATTTAATTTTTTTAATAAATATTTTTTAAATATTTCAATGATTTTTAAACAAAATTTCATACCCAAAAATCCATTTCTTACTATAATACTTTATTTACTCTTAAATCTAATTCTTATATTATTCCTAATTTTTAAAACCTTTTTTTACCCAATATATTATTACTTTTTTTTATTTATTTAAAATCCCATATTTAAATTCTTTATATTAAATCTTTTTACTATTTCATTTTTTTTTTAAAGACACTAAGATTTTTACATCTGAGTTTGAGTCTTCCAATTCTTACGTTTTTGGACTTTTTATTAGATGTTCTTTTAACAAAGTTGAAGTAGAAATATACCGAAAGCCCACGCATTCTAATAGATATATTTCAAATTTTCGTTTATACCAAATCAATACATTTCTAGCACTCTAAACACGTTAAAATTAAGGCTCTTCGGTATTGTACTAATTCAATTTCTTTCAAAAATGAGTTTAAATTTTTGTATAATACATTTTTTATAAGCAAGTACAGTAAAGATTTTGTTTCCAATTTTTAATTTAGCTAATCTTAAATCAAGTGTGCTCATCCTCCAATCCCAAAAACGTGCCTCCCTTCTATTTCTCTACCATTTTTTGGCAAAGTTTCTTTTAGCATTAAAAAATTTTAAAAACGCTGTTTTTCAACATATTTTAAAACCCCTCAAACATTACATTCCATGTTATTTTATCTTAAAGATTCCCAAACTAATGATTTAACTCGAAATAATGTTGTGTATTTACTTTGTTGTGATGTTTGTGATAATTCTATATAGGTAGAACACAGCGTTCTTTTTCAATTCGACTGTCCGAACACATACGAGCTGCACAATCTTCTTACAAAGACTCTTCATTATCATCAATTTCATTGCATTCACGTAACACAGGACACAGTGTAGTTTTTCTAAGTATTTGGCGTTTGATAGTAATTTTCATAATTTATGTTTTAAGGAAGCTTGTTTAGTAACTGCAAACAAAAATAATCCTAAGCTATTAAATATTCATTCTAAAGAAATTTGTAATTTAGTTCCAAATGTGTACAGTGTTTTATTGACTAAGTTGTCGTTTTAATAAATTGGATTTTTTGATCTCAACGTTTGTTTAATGGCTAAGTAGTGTGCCCTTGTCTGTTTTTCGTTTGTTTGTTAGTAAATTACCAAAAAATTTATTGCGACGTTTTTTGACGTTTAACCATATGGAACTTTCTTATTGTTTGTTCTTTTTGCATTAATTTATTCTTTAACCACGTTTCTTATATTCAACATCTTATATTTCGTGTTTCGTAAACAAAATTTTATATATATTTAGATAGTTTGTTTTTTATTCCACTGTTTGTGTTTATTTATTCCTATTTTATCCTAAAAAGTTTTTTTATTTAGTTGCTTGACAAAGACCTGTTTTATTCAGTGTCGAAACGTCGCCGTTTTACCAATAAAGATTTTATACAGTTTTTAATTTGCTCAAAGCCATGCTAACAGTGCAAAATACTTCGAATTGTTTAAGCTTAAGCCTAAGCAAAACCTTAAAATCAAGCTAAAATTCATAACAAATGAACAAAAATATAAAAAAGTGGGGGAGGGGAAAGAATATCCCGGTTTTTAAGCAGGATAGTTTTTCCGGGGGGGAACTATCCTGGCTTTTTACCCGGATAGTTTTTTCTTAGGGAAAAAGAAGGTGGGAAAAGAAATTCCGCGACACCGGCCTGTAGTTTTAGCCTTGATTTTAAATACTGTAATCTCAACGGATCTTTACAAGAAATAGCTCAAAATGATCGCCAAGCAAATCTTGACTAAAATAACGTTTCAAATTTCAAAACTTTTTCTGGGATTTTTTAAAATTTTAGGTCTTTTAAGGGGCGGTTGGCCGAAATTTTGAAAGATAGAAAATCGCTCAAAATTATTAAACTTTGGGTCCTAAAAAACATTTTGAGCTTTCTAGTATATAATTTGGGTTATATTGCATTAACTTAAAAGAAAATTTTGTATATTATCAGGACCGAATGGGTTGTAATAATACCACCTTTTGTGCCACTTTTTTTACTCAAAATTTCAAAAAAATAGGACATATCTTATTAATGTATTGTGAGCCTCATACTTATTCGAAACTAATAAATTATATATCACCTAATAGAAGAAAAAGCTTTGTATGTGGCTTTAAAAATTCTTAACATTTTCCAAAAATTCGCCTGATTTTAAAAATTTGCAAAAAATTCAAAAACAATCAATAATTTTCAAAAAAAAAAATTATTTTAATAATACAATTAAGTTTCTTCGTTAGAAAATTTAATGGGGGTCGTTTAAAAAATTTTGGTTGAAAAATTAATTTTTCCAATTTTGTCCATTTTTCAAAAACGCAAAAAACGGGTGTTTTACGCGAACAACTTTAACATTTGTTGTAGAGCAGTTATAAAAAAAATAAAAACATCATTTAAAAGACAACTAAACGGGCTTTTGCATGAACTATTTTACGTTATTTGAAAATTTTTCATAAATTTTCTAAAGCATTTTACTTTTTTAACGTAATTTTTACCAAATTTTTGAACAGCTGTTTTTTTTAATTTACAAACCAGGAAAAAATTTTTGAATACCAGAATGCACAAAACGCTTTCGACATACCAGAGTGATACAAAAAAGTTCTGCAAAGAGTTTGGTTTCTGAAACAATTTTTATAATTAAAATTGAGACCCTTTTTTGCCAAAAAAAGCATTTTTTTACCTAGGGGCTATTTTTTTTAAAAATTTCTGGATTGCTTTTAAACTTAAATATGTAACAGATATAAGTCTTAATTTCACTAATATTCTTTACTTGAAACAGAATAAAATGGTTTTCGTGCAAAAAATTAACGTGTTTTTTAACCCAAAAATCACTAATTTAAACAAAAATTGCTAAAAATGTTTGTAATACCTCATGAATTTTGCTAAATATTTATTTAAGTTAATTAAAAAACTTATCTAATATTATATTTTTATACGACTAATAACTTTTGCTTCTTATCATATGTAATACTGTAATTTACAAAAGTTCAGAGTATAATATGCAAATTTTTGTTTGCTGCTAATCACAAATGCCGACTCACTTTCAAAAGGGAACAAGACACCTATGGGTACTGGACAAGAAAGTACTGGGCTTAAAAAAATTGCGTTCACCACAACCTCCTACAAAATTGATTTATTATGCAGAAGGGGACAGGAAGGTAATGGACACGAGGGTACTGACGAGCAAAAAACATTACCTTCCTGCATAAAGCAGAATAAAATTATTGAATAACAATTGTTTTTTTTTATATAAAAATCATTTTGTTTGTTGGTTTGATTTATAAAAAGTAGAATTATAAAAATTAAACAATTGTGAAGACATAAATATTTATAGCATTAAAACATTTTTGTGTAATTTATTTTAAAAAAATAACTAGCTTTAAAAATACTGAAAAGCTTTGCGACGACTCGAACTATAATAAAACATTAAGGTTGCTGTTATAGTCTTATTGTGCTGTCAAAACATTTTTGTGGTTATTTTTTGTGGTGTGTAGCAAAAATGGATTCTTAATAATGCCTTCAGAAAAAATAATTGCAAATAATTATGATATTAATAACATTGAAAAAAAGTTTTATTAATTTTTTTATTTTTTTAATTATTAATTTGAATTATAATAAAAAAAAAAAAAAAATTTTTTTTAATAATTAAAAACGAAACGACTTATATAACGTCTAATTGTCTACGCACTGAAACAATAAAAATTCAGTTCAGCTCATTCAGTTTAACAATTTTACATATTTGTGGGAAACATATTTTTTCTTAGCTCAGTATCCTCATGTGTACTCACTCTAGTTTAAACCCGCTTTTTATTCGGAAGTTCTTTAGTGTTAGATTGTCTCAAAAAGTCAGCCAATAAGGCTTCAGAATTTAAATTTTTGACAACCAAATAAACGCACAGAGCCGGTCATAAAAGCTAAGGAGATTTTTTTCACGATCGCCCATTCTTTGCGCTGATTGGCTGTGCTCATCGTTGTTCCGTGAAAGTGACGTGAGCAATCGTCAATTACGCGCTCTCCCTTTCTTCTATTTTGTGACTTAAATAATGATTTATGTTATCGTTTAAGTTTGTTCTTAAATTATTATTATTTGTTTTGATTCATTCATTTTATATTTTGTTTTTTTTATTTTATTTTATTTATTTTTAATAACCAACGAATATAACATGATAAAATATCAAATCAATTAGCAAACCGATCAACGGTAATAATATATAGCAAATCAAGCAATTAACCACAATATATGGAGTAAAATTATAGGTTATTAGAAACTGACCCAAAGGCCTAAAAATTAGGCACTAATATGAGTCAATCATAGGCTTTTTTTGAATTTAACTATTGAAGTGGTTAATATTTGTTCTTCTGAAAGTTTATTCAATTTTGAAACAATTCTGTTTGAAAAAAAAATTTACAAACATTTATTCTATTTTTTTGAACTTTTGATTTTAAAGAATGACCTCTAGTGGGATTATAATTGAGAGAGAAAAAAGCTCATTAGGTTCAATTGGTGTTTTTCCATGAATTATTTTATAACACTCTGTAAGGTCAATAATGTTGTGACAATAAGTAAGTTTATCTAACTTAAGAATTCGCAATCTTTCCTCATAGTCAACATAACGCATATTACATTTTTTAACAATCTTATTAAATATATTAATATATATTCAATATCTTGTTTTAAATAAGGATTCCATAGTACACTTTTATATTCCAAAATTGGACGAACGTAAGTGACATATGCCTTCAGCAAGAATTGGCTGCATTGAGAATTAAATGTTCTTAAAACTAAAAATAAAATTCCAGCGGCTTTTTTTGAAATGAGGGTGCATTGGTCTAAAAATTTTAATGTGTCTGAGACAAAAATTCCAAGATCTTTAACTAAATTTGATCTATTAAGCGTTTTGCCGTAAATGCATTAATTAATAGTTTCTGGTTTTCTCTTAGAACTTATTTGCAATATCTTACATTTATTTTCAGATAACTGAAGCTGCCAGTTTTTGGACCATTCTGCAATCATGTCAAGTTCATTTTGTAAAAGCATAGTTTTTTCCTTTTTTTGTCAGGAGAATAACTAATGTAAACATTTCTAAAACAAACATTTTTATATTTGCATGTTTGATGTTTGACGCAGTCTGCTAAGTCATTGATGTAAATTAAAAAGAGAAACGGCCCTAAAACAGAACTTTAAGGAACTGAACTGGTAACATCAAATGAAGAGGATTCTTGGTCCATAACTATTACTTTGAAGTTTCGTCCAGTTAAAAAAGACTCAATCCATTTGAGAAATCTTCCAGTTACCCCACACTTTTCTAATTTATAAAAAAGTTTTTTGTGAGAAACTGTGTCAAAGCCCTTCGCAAAATCTAAATAGATTATGTCTGTACTCTTTTTGTTTTTCAAAGCTAAAGTCCAATCGTTAAAGGTTAGTAAAATTGCTAAATGGTTGAACTCTTAGCCTTGAAGCCAAATTGGCACCTTGACAAGACATTTTGAAAAAAAAAACTGAGAGTTCGTCTTTTACCATTCTTTCCATAACTTTACATGCAAAAAAAGTTAATGAAATTGGACGATAGCTTGATTTATTGGACCTAGATCCTTTTTTATACAGAGGAATTACCAAAGCAAACTTTTAATGAAAAAGCAAAACGCCAGAATCAAAAGATAATTGAAACAAATGGGATAATGGTTTTGCAATAATACAAGCTATTTTTTTTAAAAAGGCAGAAAATCCGTCAGAGGTTTTAGAAGTTTTATTAGGAAGACATTTCATAGCTGACAAAACTTTGTTAACAGGAAAATTCATATGTTCAAGAGTTCCTAATTTTTAAATTTTAAACTCAGGAAAATTATTATTGTTTTTGGTAAAAACTGAACTAAAATGCTTTGCAAAAATCTGAGCTTTATCTTTGTTATCAATCGCATAGGAATTATTTTTTTTAGTAACGGTGGAATTTATTCCCTACATTTTATTTTTTGGTTTACAAATTTAAAGAAGTTATTTAGATTTTTTGAAAACAGCATTTTTTCCTCCAGACTAAGGTGATATTGCTTTACCAATTGTTTGTAATCTTTGCATAGTATGTTTATATTCATCTTTGTGTGTACCCTTTTTATATTTGCGCCATGCTTTTTGTTTTTTATTTTTTTTACTAAAGTTTTTTAATGGAAAAAGGATATTTGGGGCATTCAAAATTTGATGATTGTTCTTTCAAAGGAACGTGACGGGTGATGCCTTCAAACAAGATTTCTTTAAAATATTGCCACGTCTCTTCTACGGAGTTATGATCCCAATCTACTTTCATTAAAAACAAATTTAGCACTTCATAGTCTTCTTTTGCAAAATTTGGCAACCAATGATTTTTTAATTGTACAGATTTTTTATTTGTGTCAGAAAAAAGTGATAAATTAAGTGAAAATTGAATAGAACTATGATCGGAAGCTAAAAAACCAGGCAAAATTGAAATTTGATCAACAATTTCAGGATCATTCGCCAATACTAAATCAAGATACTTATTGTTTCTAGTTGGTTTGTAAACAAGTTGCGTTAGTGCAGAATCTGAAAAGAAAAAGAGCCATTCTTTTTCGTTGTTATTACAAGAAAGAATTTTTTAGCGGGACCAATCAATTCCTGGAAAATTGAAATTACCGGCCAGTATAAAAGAACCTAAAATATCAAAATATCTATGGATTCGCGCAAAAGCTGAAAAATAATATCATTGTCTTCTCTTGTAGTTGATGATACTCTATATAAGCAGATAAATCTAATTTTTGAATTTTTCCCTAAAAAAAGATCAATCACGACTATTTCAACATTATTATATCTTTCTGTGTTGTTGTAAATTGTATAGCATTAAAATTACGTTTTATTAAAATAATGACACCACCCCTCTCTTGATGTTTTTGATCAAAACAAAAAACTTCATATTTTCCTGAGTTATTTATTATATTATTAGTGATTGACACATTGAGCCACGTTTTGGTCCCCATTAAAAGATCCACATCACTGTATATAGAATCAACTCCAGAAAGTAAACAATATAACTCTTCTAACGACTTTTTTAGACTTCTTGCATTAAAGCACAATACGTATTAGGAAAATTTAGATCGGTTTGCTTTAGCCGTTATTTGGAGTAGCCTTGTTTAATTCCGGCATTTTTTTAAGCACAAACTTATCGTTTTTATCATACAGATATGGGTCACCATTTGAATAATATCTCACGAAGACCCGTTTAGTATTGTCCGCTACTAATTGTTTTTTAATATGCACTAAATGCTTTAAATTTTCTTTTTTGGAACTCGTCAGTGAAGGTCAAACATAGGTTCCATCAAATTTGGCGTGGCCACAAAGTTGGTCGCCAGTCCTTACCATGTTATTCCATACCCGCTTTGATTCAAATCTTTTTTTTAAAAGTCTACATCCTTTATCGCGTTTTTGACCCACACAAAATACTATGTGATCGAAACATTATCTATTTCAACAATTAGTGCCTCTACCAATTGTTCGATTTTTGATTTTTCCTGAGCGGGTGATTCTGACTCGGCAAGACCATTAACCACCACCATCTTGTTGTGATCGTTGGATTCCTCTATTTCCTTAATATGCGATTTTATTATGGGGAGCAATCGACTAAAAACCTCTTCCACACATTACGCAATAAACTCTTTGTTTAGTTTTTGGCCAGCCTCCAATGATTCTATTTTTGTTATTAGGTTTTTGTTTTGAGTTTCTAAGACATTCTTGGCTGATTCTAATGATTTAATTTCTTCTCGCAAACGAAGATTTTCGGCGTTCAATCCGTCTTTTTTGACCATGATAATATGTATATTTTGAAAACGCGCGAAGGTTAGGGTATGAATAAAGAAGTAAAAAACCCGTATTAAACCTGCTGTCTGTTTAACATTTAAAATAAGCGGGGGAGGCTTTTTCAACAAAAATTTTTTAAAATGGCGTAATATGTTACATAAAATTTAATAATTTCAACTAATTAATGATAATTAAAACTATTACAGTAGTACAACAAAATCAAAATAAAATCTATACCAATAAAATATCAATTTGAGCTGGAAAACCCACACTGATTCTTAATCTTTCAGTTGTTTCAACACATTTTTGAAATAAAATCAGAACAATTATGCATATATAAATTTTAGCCAAACCCCAGCGCAATATTGACTGCTGAAGAGCGCGGAACCGAAAGGGAGCGCACGGAACTGACGATTGCTCACGTCACTTTCACAGAACAACGACGACTGCAGTCAATCAATCGACCAATCAGCCAATCAAGTCGACAACCTATCCCATGAAGCAAAACGTGATCACATGAGAACAAATACCATATGACATTTTAGAGCTCTTAAGATGCCAGGGTGTACCCTCCTGTCCAGTACTTTTGTCCCCGGTAACCTCATGTCCAGTACTCTCGTTTCCTGTACCCTCCTATTCTAGAATCCTTTAAAAGAGTCGCGGCACAAAAGAGTCTTGAAAAAATTCGCAGCTGGCACAGAAGAGTCCTGTCACATAAGAGTCCGGGCACAAAAGAGTCCTGGAAAAATTGCGCCCCAGCGCTGAGAGCACTGAGATCGGCACCATTAAAGTTTTACAGCTGACATACAATGTTCAAACCTCAGCTGTCTCTCAGTTTATTACGGGTTTTAAAAGTAAATTTAAAAGGGTTTTAGTTAAAAATTTTTTGTTTTAATTTGCTATTTTTTTAATTAAAGATTTTTTTTTGGGAAAACAAACTTTTATTCCAATAATTAAGATTTTAAATCCTGTCATTGGCGGGCTGGAGAAAAATAAATATGTTGTAAATAAGCTGTAAAACTGCATTGGAAGCAGCTAGAAAGAGCAAGAAGGCTTAGAAACACGTAGTAGAGGCAGGTAAAACTACCCCAAGAAGCAACCTCGAAGGTTTTTTGGAGGCAGAAAAAAACTTTTGAAGTCAGATAAAAATTCTTGTGAGTAGCGTTAAATTTTCTAAAAGCAGGTTAAAAGATAGTTATATTTAAATTTTCTCAAACTCCAAAGCGTAACTTTTTAAACTACTTTTTTTTCAAAGTGTGTTAAAACGATAAAAAAGCCTAAATTGCGTGTAGAATAAATTAAAACAAATTCAAACAAGAGTTTAAAATTGCTTATTTAAAAGGCGGAGCTTTGAAACTCAGGGACCGGTCCATTAAATGTGTGTTCACTAGGAGTTATATTAGCAATAGCGTGGTTTAAAATTCTTAAAATGTGTTAATTTTTGGGTTATATCTCGATAAATCTTATAGAAGTTTTTGTATTAATGTCCTAAATTGATATTTATTATAATTTTGCATATTTGTACAAGCTAATAAGGTAATAATGCCTAGTTGAGGATTAACAAAACTCCTAGAGATTAAAGCTTTATCACTTTGTATTTAAAAGAAATATGTATAAAATTGTTTAAATATTCATTTAAAAAAAATTCTTCAGAAAAAACGTCAAAATGAAAAGATTAAATCAAGTTTAAAACAACGTGCTAAGATAGCACCTAGTCACTAACGGACTCTGGACAAGCTTTCTGCTTAAAATGGCCGGAGCTGCAGAGCTTGATATTGGAGGGTAGAAAAATCATTTCTGTTAACATTTCCTTTTTTTAAAATCACTCATTTTTTCTGCTTTAGATCTGGAGCAATTTTTAAAGCTAGTATACCACTTTGAAAGTAAAAAAATGTTAAAAAAGTACACAAAAGATTTAAGAAACTAGTTAAGAAACTAGTTAAGAATTAAGTTAATTTAAGTTTAGTTTAGTTTAAGTTAAGTTAATTAAGAAACTAGTTCAAGCCTTGTCTTGAAACCGGCAAGCGTGACTTTTTCTAATTAAAATCTTATTCTTTTTTTCTCTATTAAATTTTTTCGATGTCTTTACTATTTTTTTTAGATTTCTAGATAACTAATAAACAGAACAATGATATTAAAATAAGTGAGGAAACACCTATCATTAAAACAAAAAAAGTTTAAAAAAGCTATTAAAATATTTAAAGAAAAATAAAAAAAATTTCCACAAAAATTGATTTGCATTATATACAGTTTTGAATTTTATTATATATTACATTACATTTTTGTGAAAAATATATACACTGTAATGAAAAAATTCTAAACATAATTAAATTAGTTAAACAAAACTAACTAATTGTATATCTTTCTAACATGTAGCTCAGATTTTTCTGTATCTTTGTAAACATCTGTCACCATATGTATTAAATTCGTCTAAGAAGTTCTAAACAAAATTACCTGTTTATAAAAAATAGAGTGGCAATGAGTGGCAAAGCAAATTAAAGCGATTTTAATGCCACTAATATCCACATACTAGAATTTTTTAAAACTTCAAGGATAAATTGTATAGTTGTTTAGGTATAAATCTAGCTAAATTGCTTTGATTTTGATTATTTTTGGTCTCACTATTTTTTATTATTTAACAAATAAACCAATCTCGTCTGTTATGCTTATAGTTTATAAATAAAAAAATAAGAAAACATTTGTTAGATAATAATGTTTGATACAAAAACTTTAAATAAATTTGATTGAATATAAGCAGAATAATAAAGTAATATTTCTATATCAAAAAATAAAAAAATCTATAACTTCTTTTAATAGATTTAAAGTGTAACTAAAATTTACGAACTTAATTTCTGTATATCTAAATTTTTTTTTGATTATCATTATCTAGATTATCAATTGATTCTCAAATGTCAGTTGTAAATCAGTTTCATTTAATGTCAGTTGTAAATCAGTATATCTAATTTTTTTTCAATTTATTTTTTTTCTAGATTATCAATTGATTCTCCAATGTCAGTTGTAAATCAGTTACCAATGTCAGTTTCAAATAAAAAAATCAAAAAAAACATTGCCACCAATCGATTCTCTGTTACAAGTTCTATCTATGTTTAAAATTTCAAGTCATGTAGATTTTTCGGCCAAGTTATAATTGTTTTAAATAAAAATTCCATATAAGTCATGATCGACCGCAAAAATTTTCAGATCACAAAATCGTGATTATTAATCGATTCCCCAATGTCAGTTGTATCTATGTTTCAAATTTCAAGTCATATAAGTTTTATTCAACTGAGTTATAATTTTTAAAATAAAAATTGCATATATGTCATGATCGACCGCACAATTTGTAACATCATTACATCGTGATAATCAATCGATTTTCCATTGTCAGTTGTATCTATGTTTTGAATTACAAGTCATATAGATTTTATTCAGTTGAGTGATAAATGTTTTAAATAAAATTTCCATATACGTCATGATCGACCGCACAATTTGTCAAATCACAAAATCGTGATTATCAATCGATTTTCCGTTGTAAGTTGTATCTTTGTTTCAAATTTTAAGTCATATTAATTATATTCGGCTGAGTTATAATTGTCTTAAATAAAAATTGCATACACGTTATGATTGACTGCACAATTTTTCAGATCACAAAATCGTGATTATCAATCAATTATCAATGAATCAATAATAATCCAAACTAATTTTAACGCTTTCCAATTTAAACCTTGGCGAACTTGATGTTGTTGGGGAATAAGAAATTTATCATAAGAGTCGCAACCAATTAATCTTTCCATTGACTTTTTTAAATTTTTGAATAAACTGGCATCCACTGAAAAACCACAATTCGGAGGTTTCTCTCTAGGGTTGATTTAAATGGTACGCGAATCACCTGTTATCTCTGTTACAATGTTCAAATTAATATCGAGCGAATCGCCATTAGGAGACTGAAAACTAATTTTATTAATACTTGTTGGTATGGTATAGTCTTTGTTAATAAAGTACCAAACGTATAAACTTCTAGCGTGTCTTTTCCTTTTGGTTTCAGGCCTAATTTATTTGAAAAATTTTTTGTGATATAACTTCTAGTTGAACCAGTGTCAAATAGCAGTCTTGATTTAGTATTTCTGCAGCTTGTTGGATTTTTAACTGTGGCGGTAGCATTTTGCAATAACACCCTTTCTCAATTGACAATCCAACTGGTTCTGGATTTGATTCTTTAGTTTATGCTTTTTCAACAGCAGTCTTCAAAGCCTCATTTTTATTTTAAAATTCCAAAGGACAAAAAAACCCATTTATGTCCCCTTTTTTGCAAAAAAAGAAGGGTTGACTTTTTTGTCTGCAGTCTTCAAAGCGATGACCATCTTTTCTTAAGCAAAAGTAAAAATATCCTTTTAATTTCAATTTTCTTTCTTCTGCTGTAGGGTAGTTTGTGCACTTCATGATTCCATGTTCACTTGTGTCACAAAAAAGATAGGGTTTTCTTGTATTCTGAGACTTGGATTTAGTATTGAACAATGTTGTCCAGTTGTTTCAAGCAGCGGGGCATGGGTTGACTGACTGGTCAGATGAGGACGAAGGACTGATGAGGACGAAGCTGCTGGAATGTCAGTTTTTGACGCCGGGTTCTTATCATATTTAGCAAATTCTCTCGCAATTGGGTAATCATTTAGTGTGTCACAAAAAATGGCACTATCCAAGTTTATAAATCTTTTAAATATTGCTTTTTTTAATCAAACAAAACAATTGTATCACTTGGAAATTTATCCTGAAGAATTTGAACCATAACAGGTGAATCTGTGATTACGCCTAGTGCCTCCAGTGATCTGAAGATTTTTTAAACTTCGTTCAGAGTGTATTTTAACTGTTTTCTGTTATTTGGCTTTGGCTGTAATGCTGTAAGGTTTCGAATTAAAGCTTGTTGGACAAGTTTAGGGGTACCAAACGTTTTTTAAGGATTGTAAGTGCAACTGCGTAGTTATCATTCGTTACAGCCAGACTTTCAATTGATTGTGCGGCTTCTTCAGTTAGTAAAGTTTGTAGGTAGTTGAATTTATCAACGGGCGTTAGGTTTGGATTACTATCAACAGTAGATGTAAATAAATCGACAAATGATTAATAACGCAAAATATCTCCGTTAAATTTTGGCAGATCTAATTTGAGTAGGCAAAAAGATCTTGAAGATTTAGCTAAAAGATCCCTGCACGTTGTAGTTTATAACTGGTTGTTGTACGTTGACAATTGGTTTATTTTCCAGTTTAATTTTTTCAATGGATCTAAGCGCTGTGTGTCATCCAGATCTAAGCGCTGTCATCCAGATCTAAGCGCTGTCATCCAGATCTAAGCGCTGTGTTTCTTTCTTTCGCTGTTTTTTTTCAATTTTTAATTTTTCCAGCTCTATAATATTTTGCGAGCCTCGATATTTTTTCTCTTTTTTTGGTGCGTTTCAGCGATTGATTTAGTTAATACGGCTATTTTTGCTTGAGGCTTTAAGTGAGTTTCTTCATTGGCCGCCAAACCTTCAGTTAAAGCTTGGTCATCAAAGGTTTGGGTTCTCTCTAAAACTGGCTGTATATCTTCCGGTAATCCACCAACAGGCTGTGGCTTTAGAAATTTGGCCTGCAAGAATGGTTTCAGCAGTCACTAATTGTTCATGAATTTGCTTTATGTCGCCGTCTTTAGCAGTTGCTTGGCTGAAAACAGCTTCTGCCTCTTGAGCGGAAAGAATGAGCCTTTTTTTAGGGGACCAAATATCATGCGGATCTGGCCAAATATTTTTTGTTGTGCCATTTTTGGTTTTTTAAAGCTTTGTGTTTCAGTAACGGCAAAAAATTTGCAAATGAGTCAAAAAGAGAGCAAATAAATGTAATGGTAATATAGCATGCAAAAAGCAAAAACACAGTTAATATGAATAAATGCTGTATGAACTAGATTTGATTAAATTCAAAAAAAATGTTCCAAAGAATAAAAAAAGAAAAAACAGTTTAAAAAATCAATAGTTTACCTGTTTACACCTGTTTACACCCACTTGGTTTCTATGTAGTGAACAAAAAAATCTGTTAATAATACAGTTAATTTAAAGTTATAAATTTAAGCGAAATCAGCTGGGGCCCATAACAACAGTCGCCAAGTTTTGCCGTAAATTGTTTAACAGGTAATCCATAATAAAAAAAATGATATGAAATAAAATAATAAGAAATAATATATATTGTTGCGGTGAAGTTCAAACCGTTTAAATCAAAATAATTTTGCCGAAACAAAAAACAACAAAGTTTATCGTTTCACTGCATGAATTTGTCGTTTCCTTGAAAACTGTAAAACACAAACTGATTCTGAACGCCGTAACGCCAGTCTTACAGCAAAAGAATTAGAAAAAGCCCAAGTAGCATGGTTGAAAAAAGTTCAAAAAGATTCATTTTCTAAACAAATTAAAATTTTTCAGATGAACAAAAACCAATCAAAGACCAATTGATACAACAACTTGGCCTATTTTTGGACAACAAGGGACTAATAATGTGTCATGGGCGTTTGATAAATGCAAATATCACAGAAAATGCAGTAACTCCAAACTTCTCCCAAAATATCATCATATAACAAGAATAATTATAGTAGAAAATCATAAAGCATTGCGCATTTTGTTTAGTTTTCGAGTTTCTTATACATTAGTCAAGATTACACACGATTTTTGGATTTTACAGGGAAGATCAGCAGTTAAAAAAGTTTTAAAGGGTTGTTTAACTTGCAAAAGTTAAAAAGAGAACCATTCAATTTACCACAAATGCCACCTTGGCCTAGAAAAAAGTATCGCGATCTGCACCATTTACCAGCACTGGATTAGACTTTCTAGGGCCAATATATATAAAGAAAAACAAAGAATCAGTTAAAATGTTCATTTGTCTGTTTACCTGCATGTGCAGAAGAGCAGTGCATTTGGAGCTTATGACTGACATGAGTTCTGATTGTTTTCTTTTTGGTTTACGCATATTCATTAGTAGACGAAGGAAACCTTTGGAAATTGATTCAGGCAATGGTAATCATTTTATATTAATAAAAAAGACACCTGATTTGGCCTGGAAGGAGATTCTTAATTCCTCAGAAACTCAGAACTTTTCAGCTGAGAAGTCAATCACTTGGAATTTTAACGTAGAGTTTGCGCCATGAATGGGCGGATTCTACAAGCGTTTTGTTGGATTGATTAAAATGAGTTTTGCAAAAAACTCCAGGGAAAACTAGTCTCACAAGAGATCAAATGGAAACAACACTCACTAACTCAGGTTGAGGCAGCAATTAACTCAAGACCATTAGTATTTATTGGAGAACATTTACTTGCTGGACATATCATTTGCCCTGCGGATTTTTTGAGCCTTAACCCGCCACATAATTCCCAGGCCATTATTGCGGATCCAAAGGAAGAAGATGAATATGTGCCTAAAGAAAGTAGTGCCAAGACTCTTTTCAGTTCATGGAAGAAGGGTCATTAATTTCTGGAGGGATTTTGGATGACTTGAAAAAACTACTACCTTCTGAGTTTAAAAGAGAGAGCTCAAAGCTTGCATGCATAGGGCTGTTGCACGTTTTGTTGAATTCTTCACAATTACGTTTTTATAAATTCTTAATTATTTAAATAATTAGCAAAAAAAAATTAAAAAAAAGATGTAAAAAATCCGTTTTTAATTAAAAAAATGTAGTTTTCTTTCAAATAGTTTTTGTGCGACTGTGTAAATGAACTTTTTTAAATAAGCTTTGTTGTTGTTTTTGTTTTGGCGAAATTATTTTGATTTAAACGGTTTCACTGCTACGTTTAAACTTCACCGCTACAATATATATTATTTCTTATTGTTTTATTTCACCGCATTCCTATTTTATTATGGGTTACCTGTATAACGATCTATGGTAAAACTTAGCGACAGTTGTTATGGGCCCCAGCTGTTTTTTACGCTTCAATTGGTAACTTTAAAATAACTGTATTATTAAAAAAATTTTCTTTTGCTACACTCATATTTTACTAAATTAAGAATACTAAACCAAACTAACAATTTTCATTTTAAGTTCAAGATATCAAGAGGTGCAGTGGGTACAGGTACTAAACGTGTACCAAAAATCGATTAGAGATTTCCACGCTACAAATACTAAATAAAAACCTGTTTATAGGTCAATTTTGACCTGAAGATCTCGTTTTTAAACTTTCAAAAATTATTGAAACACGATTTTTAATAATATGAGGTAAAATATGGGCAAAAAATGACAATATTTTGTGTGCACAATATTTACTGTTAAAAAAAATTTTAATTAACCGCTAAATTAAAATAAAAACTTTGTTTTAACATTGCTGGAAGTCCGGAGAATCTAAAAATTTACAAAAAAAATTATAAATTTGATAGTCACATGGACCACCGAAATTATGGACAACAAATTTGTTTTTTGTTTAAAAAGCTAATTTAAGCTGATTTTTAATCATATTTATTTTTTCTAAGCCTAAGCAAAGCCTAAAAATCAAGCTAATTTGTATTATGAGGCATTTTTATTAAATTAAATTTTTTTCACCACTGAATTTTTATTCATTTTTAAGCGGTTGCTGTACAAAATTGGTAAAAACCAGAAAAAAAGTAAAAATATTTTTAGAACCACCAGACTCTCGACAATCCAACAAATATTTATTCATATTGGTTAAAGCACTATTAAAGAATTTTCTTAACAGCATAAAATGTACCTTAAACAAAAGGTCATTTTTTGGCTATAAAACACCATTAATTTTCTTAAAGGGTGGTTTAATCACTTTTTAATGCCCAAAATTAAGATCGCAAAGTCAGAATTGACCCAGAAACATGTTTTTTATTTATTTTTGTTTGGTGGAATTCTCAAACTGATTTTTGGTACACGTTTAGTACTTGTACCGTTGCAGTGAATATAATTTTTTTACAAAATAAACAACATTCTTGAAAGATATCGATGACTTTACAATAGCAAGAAGTATATAAGTTAAAACGTTTATTGATAAAGACATCTTACGTAAAAGCTTTCTGCTTTTTCTTCAGCCATTTTCAATTACATATAAATTAAATAATTATAAGTGAATTTACAAAAAATACTACAAATTAAGAAATTAAATAATAAGTATTGAGGTCAAGTAAATAATACAAAATTACAAGAATAGAAAATTAAACTAGTAAAATTAATTTACAAAACTTGATAAAACATACAAAATGAAGTAGAAGTTTGTGATAAATTAAAAACATATACAGAAGAATGTACATAAAAAAGAACATAAACTGCGCGAATTAAAACTGGCTATGGACTTCCCACAGTTAGACAAACAATTAAGACAAAAGGAACATATTACTACGAAATATATTAAAAATAAAATACAATAAATTGCTAAAACAAGCTTAATTAACGCTGGCAACATTCTTATTTAAAACCGTACTATCCTTGTTTATACATAAACTTTCTTTTACGTACGATGTCTTTATCAATAAACGTTTTAACTTATATACTTCTTGCTATTGTAAAGTTTCGATTTCCCCCCAACAAATCAATTGCATATATCGATGATTTATATTGTTATTTTTATGCAATGTTTTATCTTATTATGGGTTAGGTAAATTAAAAAAAATTGAAAGGTTTTAAGGTTAGTTACAAATAAACTCAGTACTTTATTTTACCTACCCAATTTTTAAAGCTTATTTAGTTTTACATAGTTATTCGTTCTTATCTAGTACTTTTTTTTACCTAGTTTTTTTTCAGAATCGTTCTTTGTTTACCTAAATAGTTTGAAATTTTAAAAATGCACAACACTGATACTGACGCTTGCGCTAGACATAAATATAACTCTGAAAGCTCGTTTGATAAACATTCAAGTGAATGAAAAATGATTATTCTTGATTTTTTTAACTAAAGCGAACTCAGCTCAAACTCTCATTTATAATTTCCCCAATGAAGTTTGGTTTCAAATAAATTTATATTTTTATTTTCAATTTAGCGTATTTATTTTCAATTTAGCAAAAAACAGTATTTATTTTTAATTTAGTAAAAAATTTTCCTACAAAAATAATTCCATATAATGTGGACCCTTTTTTGAAAGTTAAAAAAACGTTATTTTTCTGTGGGTTATATTAATTGCTTATATGTACTTAAATAAACCTATGACCAGACATCTCATGCATTAAATAAAAAAGTTTCGCAAAAAGGACTATAAGAGAAAATATAATTAAAAAAACACGAATAGTTAAAACATATCGTCGTTCATTGATAACCAAGATATAACAAAGCGCTCATTTTTTAATCCTTTGTTTTTACAGTACATTTGTATATTTTAAATTTTTAAAATATTCATTTTCAGTCTAAGTACACATAAGAATTTAGAAAAAAAATAAAGATGAATTCTATCAGGGTAAAAATAACAATGTGGTAAAGTAACCACTCGTTCTGCGAGAAAGTATCATGTGGAGAGAAACACCTGACGCAAATTAATAATTGGTTACAACATCACTAAAACCTATTTTTTATTGTTTTTATTCAGGCGCGTTCATTTTTTTCCTGACGGCTAGCGGTTACGCCCTTAACTTCAGCTTGAAGGATTTTAACTATAACTAAAGTTTTTAGAATTTATAGAAAAAATTTATCATGGGTGGCGCGGGAGCGCCACGGGGCGATTTAGCCCCGTGGCGCCGCGCCAACCATAATTAGAGAACGTGGGTAAATTTTGAAATTCAGAACCTTCTTCTTCTTCTTCTTCTTCTTCTTCTTCTTATTATTATTATTATTCCAACGCTCCATTCTTAAAAACGATATTCCTCATTCGTTACTGATTGATTAAAAATAAACATGGGCTCATTAGAAAGAAGAAGGAATTACGCAACTTTCTTAGGAAGCACTTTTTTCATTTAGGTCCTTGTTATCGATTTATTGATCAAAATAAAAAAATTGAAAAATAGACAAATAAAAACTCCCAACCGCACAATAACAGCCTTTTGGCAACAATAAGGATTGTACAGAGCAGACAACCAACATCCCCTCATAAAAACCGCACAAAAATAGCAGACCGGTTTTAATTGGCGGCAGAAATGGCGCCAGTTCCCAGCGCCATCTGCTTCAACCGCGCGGAAAACGGCAAAAACAACAGAGTACTTTTTTAATTCTTGCATTACTGATGACAAAATTAATTCAAAGTTTTATTTATTAAAAAATAATAATAAGCGTCGGTGGCGCGGGAGCGCCACGCGCCGGTAATCATCGGTGGTGCGGGGTGCCAACTGCAATTTAACCCACGGCACCGCGCCAACTATACTTAGACAACGTGAGTAAATTTTGTTATTCATGTTCATCATCTTATTATTATTATTATTATTTTTACTTTAAAAATTATAATTGCAATCATTGGCGCACGGCATCGCGCCAACTATATTTAGAGAACGTAGGTAAACTTTGTCTGGAGCGCAACTGCACCGCACTAACTATAATTAAACAACGTGGGTTAATTTTGTAATTTAAATTCATCTTCTTCTTCTTATTATTTTTTATTTTATCTCGGCAACGGAATGATTATAAACATATGTCATTGAGCAGCTAAAACTATAGTTTATTAGGCTATTTTTCAATTTAATTCAAAAAAAGTGGTAGACTAGCCTTGAAAAATGTTTTAAGAATAGAGCAGGAAAAAGGGGAGATTTTTCCCCGGGCGTATGTTTAGACAGAAAAGATGTAGACTAGTCTGAGATGGACATTATGTGGACTATAGGAAATTTGCATTTGGTTTGGCCAGCTGTTCACTAAATAAAAATTTCTACGATATGATAATGATTTGTTTATACATTGATCTAATCACACAGCACTGTTGCATTTTTTTTAGTTTGATGAAATGTCAATTGAAAAAATCATACTCACAGCAATCTTTGACAAGCAATCTTCGAAATCGCCACTTTTTCAAATTTATAGTTGTTTCTTAACATACAAATATAACCTTCTAATTGAAAAAGTGGCGATTTCGCGCTTGTCAAAGATTGCTGTGAGTATGATTTTTTCAATTGACATTTCATCAAACTAAAAAAAAATGCAACAGTGCTGTGTGATTAGATCAATGTATAAACAAATCATTATCATATCGTAGAAATTTTTATTTAGTGAGCAGCTGGCCAAACCAAATACAAATTTCCTATAGTCCACATAATGTCCATCTCAGACTAGTCTACATCTTTTCTGTCTAAACATACGCCCGGGGAAAAATCGCCCCTTTTTCCTGCTCTATTCTTAGAGCATTTTTCAAGGCTAGTATTAAATTTTCTTAAGAAAAATTCATCTTTGGTTTTAGTATACAATAAAAAGTTTAAAAACATTGAATAAAATACACGAAAAAAAATTTTATTGAAATATTTTTAAAAAATTTTCTGGTGTCATTATAAGTGAATAGGATAACCTCAATAAAAAAGATTTGCAACATTTTACCAAAAATATATAATACTATATAATATATTAAGGAAAAATATGACACTCGGTCTCAGAAGCGAAACTATTTGGTGCCATTTTTTGAGCACTGCCATTAAGTGTTGTGCGCATAAAATGGCAAAACAACTGTTCTTATTGAGGCATGTGTCGTGTAAATAGGCACTGCTAAAAATGTAGCAGTGTTTTTGTGCATATCCTAGCATGCTAACTCGAACGCACTGCATTTTAAAGTACACTGCACTTTTTTGGCAATCTTGTGCGCATATATGCGCATATACTGCACATAAAATAGCACATCCGCGGCAACAAAAAAAAATAAAAAGCGACTAAAAAACCAGTATTTAGTTTGCACACTGTACACAAAATACAAACTTTTAGTATAGACATACAAAAAATAAAATCCAACGCAATACACAAAAATATCTATTTATGTATTGCATTGGATTTTATTTTTGTATGTCTATACTAAAGGTTTGTATTTTGTGTACAGTGTGCAAACTAAGTGGTGGTTTTTTAGTGGGTTTATTTTTTTGTTTCCCGCGGTTGTGCTATTTTATGTGCAGTATATGCGCATATATGCGCACAAGATTGCCAAAAAAGTGCAGTGTACTTCAAAATTCAGTGCGTTAGAGTTAGCATGCTAGGATATGCGCAAAAACACTGCTACATTTCGAGCAGTGCCCATTTACACGACACATGCCTCAATAAGAACAGTTGTTTTGCCATTTTATGCGCACAACACTTAATGGCAGTGCTCAAAAAATGGCACCAAATAGTTTCGCTTCTGAGACTGAGTGTCATATTTTTCCTTAATATAATATATAGTATTATATATTTTTGATTTTACTAGCTTACCCTCTTCGTTTGAAGGAGCCGCAGTCGTTGTTGTTGTTGGAGATGCCGGAGAGTTTGAATTCTCAGACGATCCCACGTTGTTTCCTCTAAAATGATTTCGCTTGTATGTATTTGTGACAGTTTACACTTTTTTTATTGGGATATTATCTATAGTAGATTATTTCAAGTCATTTGAGTTATCGATCCTTGATATAGAATATACACATTAAAAAGCAATTCTGTTCATAAAAGTGAGGCTAGCAAACAACCGTCCAAAAAGGAATATGGAGGAGAAATGCGGAATGAAACTGTACCTTACGACTAATATCTGGAGCATACTTAAATATTGTTGTATTATTTTTTTTAGGAAAAAGAATACAATTATTTTGACTATTGCATCATTTTGAATCCGCAAGAATTTTTTGCTCAAATAATAAGCTAAGTTCATATTAATATGAGAAATCTTTCTATTATCAGTCTTTCATAACGTCAGTTTATTTTCTTATTACCCAGTGGTATGAAGGGCGAAGGGGGATTTAACCCTTCAAAATTTTTTTTGTCATTTTTGATGTAACATTGCTAAAATATAGAAATTATGTTAAAAAGTATCATAAATATATAGTCCTTAATAAAATTAAATTAGTTGATTGTCTATATTATAGGTAAAATACTCAAAGCTGCCAACGTAGCCGATTTAAAAATTCAAAATTTTAATGATTCCATATATAACTACACCTTGCGTTTTGATTTAATTCTCTCCTTAAAAATGATTTTTATTGGCATGTATTACAATGGGTCCTATGCCTTCCCTTTTATATTTTTATTAAAGAAAAATTATTAAAAACTTTTATTGTACATACCGCCGGTCGATTCTCTGGCCCTTGTGTAATGCCTTTAAAAAAAGCAAAAAAAAATTATCTTCAAGAATGAAAAAACTTTATTAAAAAGCAATAAAATTACTGAAAACACATTTAATTTTAAGAACAAAACTAAGCTTGACATTTTGGTTTTGGGTTTTAAAATAGGAATTTTTGCAAAAAAATCGGTCTATAAACCGGGATGGTAGCTTTCTTATTAATTTTGTAGTGTGCTTAAAATTCTTACACAAAAAGTCGTTTTTACACGTGTTTAAAAAAACATTTTATAACGACTAAATCTAAGCGTTTAGAAACACTGAATCGGTTACGGCTATTTTAGTGGGATTTAGAATTTGTACTTTTAAGTTTTCAAATATTTAATAAAATAAGAAATTTTTAAAAGGACGTGTAAATTTAAAAAAAAAACATAAAAAAGTTTTATAACTTCATAGAACTAAGGAGAATGTGCCACCGCTTTTTGATGATAACGATTCACTTGTTACACATAAAAAAATATGGCTGATTTTTTCAAATTATTTGAGGTCGGTTTTTAGCAGAGTCAATAGTAATCTACCAATATTTAATGCACAGAAAATGCGTCTACTAGAAAATTAGTCATTTTCCGTTAAAACTGTAATTAACGAGAAAAAAAAACTACATAATAAAATGTCTAGAACTCCAAGCACGATAGTCAAAACCACCCATTTAAACGGAAGTTGTTCAATGTTAAAGGTCTTCACATAGTTTTAACGTTACTAAATCTTGTTCAACCAATTAACACCTCGGAAAAAACTGATCGTGCGTGCTTGCGTGCGTGCGTGCGTGCGTGCATGCGTGCGTGCGCGCGCGCGTGTGTGTGTGTGTGTGTGTGTGTGTGTGTGTGTGTGTGTGTGTGTGTGTGTGTGTGTGTGTGTGTGTGTGTGTGTGTGTGTGTGTGTGTGTGTGTGTGTGTGTGTGTGTGTGTGTGTGTGTGTGTGTGTGTGTGTGTGTGTGTGTGTGTGTGTGTGTGTGTGTGTGTGTGTGTGTGTGTGTGTGTGTGTGTGTGTGTGTGTGTGTCATCTTATCATCTTACATGTCATCATCATTATCATCATTATCGTCATCATTATCATGTCATCATCTTACATTGTTAATAGTTCGGCTTGAAAGGTCAATGTTAGAACCATTTCTTTTCATCATTTACAGAAACGGTTTATGTGATTTTGCAAATTGTACTAAGATTAAGCCCTTTGTGGATCATAACAAGGTTTATATTGACTTCTTTTTCTTTTTTTTAAATGTTTAAATGTTTATTAAGTTGAACAAAGGTATTGATACACAATACAACTAACGCGACAACTTACAAAAACTACATCAGAAGGTAATGCGTTCCATGTTTTAACTGTTCTAGTTGAAAAAAAATATTTGTAGCAATTTAGAGATTATTTTGGTAAAATTAATTTTAAACTCTGACCTTTAGTTCTTGTGTTTTCATCCAGTGCAAAAAACTTCTTTAAGTCAACGTCAACTATGTTATAAAAACTTTGTAACATAGAACTAAATCGTTTATTAGTCTACTATGCTTAAGCGAATGTAAATTTAATTCTGTTAGTCGGGTTTCATAACTATTGGGAAAACTACATCTTTCATACAACCTACAAGTAAACAAATTTTGAACATTTTCTTGTCTTTTATCGCGTTTGGGGACCAAACTGGGGTCTCACATTCTAATAAAGGCCTACAAAAGGTTTTGAAACCCAATAATAAAATGGACATATCAGTAGTTTTAAAAGCACAAGTAAAGAAACTCTATTGTAATCTTTTTTAGCAATTTCTGCACAAAGTTTGGAGGGCTTTAAATCGTTTGAGACTAAAATACCCAGATCCTTAACCACATTTGCTGATTTTATATCCACATTATTTAGACTGTATGTAGTTTTGGGGTTATTGTGACCCAGATGAAGCGTTTGACATTTGTGCAGTGAAATTTGTATTTGCCATTTGTCAATCCATGAACAAAAATTTTGAACTGAGTTTGTAAAAGGTTGATTTGGAGTGTTTTTGTCAAAAATGTGATAAAACTTTGCGTCGTCAGCGAAAAGCTTTATTTAGTTTTCCGGACCTAGAACATCGGGAATATCATTTATAAACAATAAAAATAAAAGCGGACCTGACACGGTTCCTTGCTGAACACCGCTCCTAAGATCGCGATAATCAGAAAGTGACTTATTTATAACAACTCAATGACGTCTATTTGTTAAAAAGCTCTCTTACCAATCATACAACTCATACTGAATTCCGTACACTGAAAACTTTAGCATTAATTTTTGTGACTGACGCAGTCATCCGCTTTCTCAAAATCGATATATATGGAGTCAACCCATTTTTTGTTGTTAAGAGCCAGGACCCAGTCAAGCATTGTGCTAAGTAACTTCCCAGTGAAACAAGAGAAAGCTAAGGAATCTCTACTTCAAAAAGAACTAAACCTAATCTTGAATTGGTCAAATGAGTGACACTTGCAGCTAGCTGAGAAAAATTGTGAAGTTCTTTATTTTAGTTTAAAAAAACTAAAAAATCGTTTGATCATATACTTTGGGAGACAAAGTTTTAAGCAGTAAAATTGTAATAATATTTTCTTATCTTATTTTATTTAAATTAAAAACTTTGGTGAGTTTATATCTCAAGATTTAAAATCTTAATAATATTGCCAAATCGTGTTGAAAAAATTCTTGAAAAATGATTTAAGAATAGAGCAGGAAAAAAGGCGATGTTTGAACAGAAAAGATGTGGACTAGTCAGAAATGGACATAATGTGGACCATAGGAAATTTGAATTTGGTTTGGGTAGCTGCTCACTGAAAAAAACTTCTACCATATGATAATGATCTTTTTATATGTTGAACTAATTACACAGCACTGTTGCATTTTTTTCTTTGGTCAGATGAAATGTTAATTGAAAAAACATACTCGCAACAATCTTTGACAAGCGCGAAGATGCCACTGTATGTGTAAAAAACAACCATAAATTTAAAAAAGTGTCGATTTCGCGCTTGTCAAAGATTACAGTGAGTATGTTTTTTTAATTAACATTTCATCAGACTGAAGAAAAAACAATGCAACAGTGCTGTGTGATTATTTCAACATCTACAAAATTTTTTACCATATGGTAGAAATTTTTTTCCGTGAGCAGTTGCCCAAACCAAATCCAGATTTCCTATGGTCGACATTACGTTTATCTCTGACTAGTCCACATCTCTTCTGTCTAAACATATGCCCAGAGAGAAATCGTGCTCTATTATTAGAGCATTTTTAAAGGCTAGTCTACCACTTTTTTAATTGAATTAAAAAAATACCCTCATCAACTAAGTATAGAATAGTTTTAGCTGCACAGTGGCATATGTTTATAATCATTCTGTTGTCAAGACATTTTATAAAAATTTCATGCTAACTTTTGGGAACGGTGTTAAAAATTTTTCGTGCCCTAAGGCGCTGCACTAGGTGACCCCTAAAAATGTCAACTTTTGATACAACACAACCCCTTTACATACGCGTATAATATATTATTTTAAAGTTCTTGACACGCTAATGACAAACATATTTTTATTAGCTCGAATGGTTACTATTTCTTAACCGACAATGTATCCCCAAACTTTTTAGGAGGTACATTGTAGATTATAAAAATGGCCACTAACACGTAAATCAAGTCAAAAATAATATTCTTGACATTGGGGTGTTAAAAAATTTAATATGATTGTAAACACGACAGTATTTAAATAATATAAAAAATGACCCTCTAAAAATTTTGTGTGTTTTAAAAATGGTAGCCATTGATTGTATCGAGTTAAAAATAAAATTTAGTAGTAGCGTCAGCAAAAGTCAGTCAGTAAAAATAGTAGTGTCAGCAGCATATCTAGAACTTTCACATAAAAAGAAACATGACGGTATTAGAAAATCACCCACTAAGAATTTTACGGTGTACATTGTTGTGTGCAAAATATGGGTAACAACTGAACAAAAATTAATAAACGATATATTTTTGAAATAAGTATGCCGAGTCGAGAATTTTTATATAAATATAAACACAACATTTAAATAAAACATTGACAAAATTACCATTTTTCAATTTTGGGGGTATTTCGGGTATATAACCGGGTAACCATAAAAAATATAACGTCATTATTGTTATTATTTTTTTGAAATAAGCAGGCATAGAGCTTTTAAACGATTATAAACACGACTAATAAATAATTAAACAAAAAAACACTCCATACTTATTTGACACTCCATACTTATTAAACACTCCACACTTATTAAAAAACCCGACATTTTATTATTATTATTGGTGGAGCAGAATGATATGTTACTCCCCTAAGTTAAGGGGTTGTGTCAAAAGTTGACATTTTTATGGATCACCCAGTGGATTGCCTTGGGGTACGCAAAGTTTTTGTGAACTGTCGCTAAAAGTAAGAGAATAAAAATCTCACAAAATTCACGGGTCTCAAACCTAGGACTCAAACAGTTTTTCAGCGCTGGCCAAAATAGAGCACTTATGTACTGGAATAGAAACGATATTTGCATAAATAATAAAATTGACCCCCTTTAACCCGTCGGAGTTCTCGATCCAGTCAGGTTACCCCAAACAAATTATATTTTTTTGAGCCCAACAAAGTATGAGCAATCTGCATAGAAATTTTCTGACGTGAGGATTTATATGGTAAAAAGTTAAACATTTGGCTAAAAAAATTTGGAGGAGTTTTGGAACTAAAAGCTGACATGTTTTTGCTTAAAATACATTTAGGGTTTTTTAGTTAATATTAACAATAATATATAATACTATATATTTTATTAAGGAAAAATATGTCACTCCCTACTAAAAGTGAAACGATTTTGTGCTATTTTTTGAGCACTGCCATTAATTTTCATGCACAAAAAATGGCAAAACAACTGACATTAATTGAGCAAGTGTCGTGTAAATGGGCACTGCCTAAAAACTAGCAGTATTTTCGTAAAACCAGACACAACCAGCCAATCACAGCAAACCAAAGGGTACAATTTAAATACTCACCGAGTTAATGTTTCAACGTATCTTAATATATTTTTAGAAGCAGACTCCTGTCGTCAGGACGGTCTTAACCTAACTCCATTCAGACGACTAATCGGAGCTCTTCTCTTTATTGGGAAGAGTGGCTTTTTTTGGGGTGCATACTGCATAACCGGGTTTTGATGAAAAACCGAAGCTACCCCAATTTTTTTGACTTATGTTAATAACTTTACAAGTTCAATTTTAAAAGTTTCTTTTAGTGGCAAGCGTATTAAATTCAAAATTTAACAGCAGTAATCAAAAAAGCTTGAAACGGGGCTTAATTTTAAATACTGAATTTTTAAGGGCTTGCTATGAAGTTAAAAATGTGTTTCTTAAGAAACATTATGTATGAAAAGACGGCTTATAGTGTCTTGTGTTTTTTTGCTGCTTTAAAAAAACCTCATTAAAATTCAACTTAATCGAAGGCAAAAGTTTACAACTAAAATTGTACTTTTGTGAATTTTTAACGGCTCTACTTCACCATGAAATTGAGGTAACTACGGTTTTCAATCAAATAACCGTTTTATGCATTCCAAAATTGAGCCGAGCTCTTGTTATTTTAAAAGGGCTCGAATTTTTTAATCGTCTAAACGATTTTAGGTTAAAACCGTCTTGAAAACAGGTGACTCTGCTTTTAGAAATATATTAAGATATGTTGAAACATTAAATCAGTGGATATTTTAATCTGTACCGTTTGGTTTGCTGTGATTGGCTGGTTGTGTCTGGTTTCGCAAAATTACTGCTAGTTTTTAGACAGTGCCCATTTACGACACTTGTCCAATTAATGGCAGTTGTTTTGCCATCTTTTGTGCATGACAATTAATGGCAGTGCTCGAAAAATGGCACAAAATTGTTTCACTTCTAGTAGGGAGTGACATATTTTTCCTTAATATAATATATAGTATTATATATTTTTGATAATAAATGTGATTCTAAGCAAAAATTTTATATCAACAAAAAAACTTTTAACCTGCATTTTTCTGGCTGCGTTTAAATATGTGACACAACTTTAGAATAAATAAACAAATAAACATAACAAGCGGGAGCCTAACTGGAGCTCCAGTGAAAATACTTACTCGGTATACTGGCAGACAGAAGGGTAGTATCTGGTTTCGGAGTCGTCATTAAGTAGTGCAGCATTTGTGTCCAGATTAGCTACGTGTTCGCCACCTTCCCAGTTGTTTGGCTCCCCGGACTTCCAGAAAGCGCTGTCCAATGATTGGCCCGAAAGCCAGGACCATCCGCTGCTGGGTTCCCCTTGTGATGAGTCTTGCTCCGCACCGACCCAACAATTTCTTGTCTGAAAATAGATTTGTGCATGTAAAAAGAGAGTTACGATAAAAAGCAAGTTTGCAACTCTGGTAAAAATGCGTTTGGAAATGTTAGAGGGAACCTAATGTCCACTGCTAAGCAATGAAATTCCGTGAGTGTATTAACGTTTATTATTTTATCACAAATCGTCGCATGCTGTGAAACTGCGCGGTATCACTGCTCACCACTGCGCGAAAGAAATCCGGTTTTATAGCCAACAGAACAGCTCATACAGAAAACAAAATCCTTTACAGAATTTTATATTCGATCCTTTACTTTCGATTTGAGGTGAGCGGTAGTTGTATCAAAAATATATTTTTGGTTGTCTGACACCTCTTTCTTAATTTTTCGGTTTGAAAATCGCATAGAAAATTCTAAACCATTTGTTATATTGCACGACAAATCAACTGGGGCGACCAATGCTTATGCAAATTAAACAAAACCGTATGCTAATTATTTCTTACGTGAGATTTATTCATGTTAAACTGACACGTTTGACGCCTCGCCTTTTGGTTTCTCCTGGTCTTACACACTGAGCAGCGAGACGCGATACACACTCCGCGTCTGAATTGCCATAATAATCGTAAAGGATTAACAAAAACTAATGATTTTGTTTTAAAAAATTGTGATCTTCTAATTTCTCCTTTTACCCCAGTCAGCCCCAACATATTTTGGAGTTTAAAAAAGTAAAAAAATCTTACAAAAATAATGCAAGAATTAACAACTGGAAAATTAGCTAAAAACATTGTGTTCATTTTTTTTTTGAAAAAAAAAACAACTTTTTTTACTATTAAAACCTTCCATTTAGCGCACCTTATTTCATTTTTTTTAAAATATAATTTTTCAATTGTCTTTTTTAGTCTTCTTTGTTAAGCCTAATATGTTTTAATAATGATTTTTAATCATTATTAAAGTATACACGTTTGTTATTTGCGCTAATACTTATGTATCTGTTTAACTTGTACTTGGAAGACGTTGATTTTCAAACAATTGCTGTTTAGTTCTTCTGCTCGTTTAGTAGTTTCATTTACCTTACAGTCTTTGGGCTATATAAAATCATGCATCATAGCAAGCTTTTCAAAACAATTGCTGCACTTGTCATATTTAGCCTTTCATATATTTAACGCTGGACTTAGTTTATTATTTCATAAACTTAAACTTTTGGTTTGCAAAAAAACTTTTTACTTGTTAAGTTCAGTGTGCTTATGGCTTTTTAAACTTTTGCGTTCGCAACCGTACCGTGCTTTTTTGTTTATACTGACTGGTATCTAACGCTGCTCAGCCTTCTGACAAAAAATTTTTTCAATCAATATCATGAACAATACAAACAATCAAAACAGCCTTTTTTTTCTCCAACGTGGGCTGAGCGTTGGGTGGGGTTCCCTATGTGACTTGCAGGCCCTCTCACACTGTTGACGCTGGTCTGATGGGTACTGTGAGGCAAACGCCTACCAGTCGACACTTTATTGCCGTGCTATTCATTAAACTTTTGGACCCGGTACATTTTGGATTAAATCTGTTTTGATCATCGGACAAGTGGACTAGGTCCGTTTTTGTTTCACCCTGTTTTTGGACAATTTACGGTTTTTAATTTTGAATTTTCACAATGAAAATTCGAAATTTACTCATAATTTCGAGTTTTTAATATAAAAATTCGAAATTAGAAGCCATAAATAGTTCTGCTTGGTTATTTTAAATGTGTTTTTATATAACCACTTTTGAAAATAAAACATTTTAACTAAACAGATATCAATAAAACTAAACAGAAAACACGAGGGCGCCTAAAAGCTTAAGTTTTAAATTGATTTTATAGTCTATACAAAAATGATGCTGACTGGCGACACAACTCGAAATTTGAAAGGTTATATATTCATAACTTAGGGTAGAATATGTACGGGACATATATCGGAGCATAGTTCGGACTCTTAGCTATTTTTTAAAAAGGTTAGAAAAAATTGTTTTTTTATGACTTCATCACTAGGGCCGATGCCGTGAAAAAACCTGGTTCGAAAAAAGAACAAATTTTTTTTATTAGTTTGAGATAAGAACACCTGGTATGCACTTAGAACATATTTTTTTGAGTTTTTTCTAAAATTTGAGCGAAATGGGCTTGCTAAATTTTTTTTATGATGCGCTGAATGCGCGTGGTCACGTCAGGATTTTAAGGACCCTAAAATGTCATTTAGTATTCGTGATCACGTCATATAGGTTTTGCTCTGTGGGAATGGTTGTGGGAGGAACTAATAGAATCACTTTTAGTTAATTAGTGCTTGAAAAAAATCAATTTTAGCCAATTAATCTCCATTGGACGAAAAATCTCCTTTTTCATACGCACTAATTGGCTAAAATTGATTCCATAACGTTCACTTTTAGTTAAATAGTGCTTGAAAAAATCAATTTTAGCCAATTAATCTCCATTGGATGAAAGATCTCCTTTTTCATACGCACTAATTGGCTAAAATTGATTCCATAACGTTATAACTCTGTAAGGAATATTAACACTGAACAATTTTTGTTTCAATAGTAGGGTTTTGACTATTGTGGTTTTTGCGATTTTTCGCCAAATTAATACACTACAAAAAGTAAAGTTTTTGTTATGGTTTTTGCTCAAAGTGTGTACGATTTTGATAATATTGTTATATATTAAATGTTCGCCGTTTTTTATCCCTTGCTTTTTACCTAAAAAATGTTTTTGGGGTTGACCCCCCCCCCGGGGACTAAAGAAGGGGTAAACACATATGCCAAAATTTTTTTTTCAAAACCATTAAAAACATAAAATTTATCAAAAAATAACGACTTTTTATTTTAAGTTTGTGTCAAAAACCTAATATTAAGCTAACAATAAGCTGTCAAAAAGGACGAATTTAAAATTGGGAAGCATTCTAAGCCCGTATGCTGACAGCAGCAAATCTCTAAATTTAAAAGGTTTACAAGAATAATAAACTTTAGTTTTAATTTTTTAAAATTTATTTTGATTTAAACATTAAAAAATGTTCCAAAAACCCCATGAAACCATGAAAATGCAAAATAGATTTTGATAAAAATTTGAAAATACTTCCTTGCGCCATGCAAATTTTTGTCATTACGTCCTAATTGATGATTTTTTTGGGCTCTCCCGCAAGTAAAATGACGCAATTCAAACCAGATCGCGGATTCAAAGGTTTTTACACGAAAAATAGATAAAATTACTTCAAAAAATAAACCAAATAATTAACAGTAAAAAATTTTTATGATTTTTATTTGAAAAAAATGACTAAAATTACAAATTCTGCTTTATTTTTTCCGGCCCCGGCCCCGGCAAATCCAAATTTCTCTAGCCCGGCCCCGGCCCCGGCAAATCCAAATTTCTCTACCCCGGCCCCGGCCCCGGCCCCGGCCCCGGCAAATCCAAATTTCTCTACCCCGGCCCCGGCATCAGCAAAAATTCTGCCCCGGTCGATCACTAACTACCATAATTAAATATTTTCTAAACGTTACGTTTGAGAACTTAATTAATAATAAAAAAACCTTTGGGTCACTTTGGCCTAGTGGCTTTAATCTATGAAATTTTGTGTTAAAAGGTTAAAAAATATTTCTAAAATAATGTAATAAATGTAATTATTTACGCATGCCAATGATTTTAAGGTGTAGTTTTTTTAAAAGAGAGTAGGCCTAATTAAAAAAGCAAGAAAGTAACCTAATTAAAAAAAAGCAATACACCACTTTGAAGTTAGCTATATAAAAATGAATTTTCATAATATTTTGTTGAAGTTAAGCCTAGACAAATTTAAACTTTAAAGTTAATATGATTTTCAATTCCGATTAATAAAATAAGATAAAAATAATTTTTCCAAAAAAAACGAGTTCGGCTAAACGTTTGATATTTTTGTGTGTTGTCTTTTAATTTAACACTCCTTATTGTTTCCCTTGTTGAAACAAAAATAAGCTACAAAACTTTATTTATAAGTTAAGCAAACTAAAATAGCTTATCTAACTTGTTTTTAGTTCCAAAATTTTAGTTTACGATTCAAAATTTATCTTTGAATTTGAATATAAAACAAACCTCAGAATTTATTTTATTTACCCCTCAAAATCTTTCCGCTCTTAATAACTGCGATAACTGTGTTTTTAAAGGTGTGTTACAAAGTCAAGTTTTTAAATTGTGATGATTGTTTTATTAAATTATTAATCTGTGTTTCAAAACCTTGTATTTTGTTTCCGTTAAAATAGTTTCACGAGCTCAAAAAATGGCAAAAATTGGGCTTGTTTAGGGCCTACTTAACTTAAGAAGTTTGTTCTTAACTACGCACATTTTTTTCACAAAAAATAAAAAAAACAATCCCATGCTTTTTTCCTAATACCAATGAAGATTTCCAATTGGTTTTATATTTCCTATTCGTTTCACGAAAATGAGGTAATATCTCAGGTTTTTTTAATAAAATACTATTATTCCAACAAAGATTTTTGTGAAATCTACAACCAGATTCAAAATAGAACTTAAAATACGCTTTTTCTTATTTAAAGTTTTTACAGCAAAAATAAACGTAGTGAAGGAAAACATGTTAAATTAGAGTTTTCTAAAAAAACATAAATTGGCCATGTTTTAAAGGTAATGCATATTTAAATCGTTTAAAATTCAAAGATAAAAAAAGTTACAATGTTTGGAACAGGGACACAGGATAAAATTTTGCCAAAAAGTCATCAAATCAAAGACAAAAATGTTGACTATGTATGCATCGCACCTTTAAAGTACAAAAATTCGTACAAAAATGATATGGCCTGGAAATATTTTTTTAAAGTGGGTTTATAAGCTTTTAAGTATTTTATCCACCAACTATGATCTTGCTCTACTCTAATCCTGTCATGATTTATGTAATAATTGCATGATTTCTAAAAAAATTGTTGAGACTTAAACAAGCAGCAATCCAAAAAAATAAAGATAAAATCTGTTTTAATTGTGAAGTGGTGTGTAAGCTATAATTTTTATTGGTTTTCCGAAGTTATTACAAATTATTGTTGCATTACATTTGTTATTAAAAATGAAGTATTTAATGAAGAAATTAAATCAACATGCGTCAATATATAACCGAGAGGCGAAACAATCAATTTAACCCGTTTTGACAATATTTAAAGAAGTCGCGAGCTGTGATTCACAATCGCTTTATTTGTTTGAGTGAATCATAAGCATTATAAAGCAAAATGTCGTCAGGGTTAAGACACCAAATCGGTCCAACAAGGCGGCAACTGCAAAAAGTTGTTAAAGCGAGTAAACTGGCTATTATAGATGATCCTGCTCGCCTTTGAGCCGCCACTATTCAGCACCTGGAGGAAGTACTGTGAAAAATTCCTAATCAGCGTGACCATATTTAAAATAATAATGATAATTTAAAAACTTTGCTGGATCAGTGGGACAAACTTCTTTCCGAGAAGGCCGGTTCCACGCTTGAACAAGAAGAAAAAAACTCATTATGAAAAATTCGCTAATCCTTTCAGGTCGGATGGATTTATTCCTGTTCTTCAAAGTGCCAAAGATAAATTGCTAGAGCTTCTTGCTTTGGAGAGAGAAGTCGTCTTCCACTTGTGAAAGCTTAATAAACCGGTCACTCCAATTGCAGTAACCGACATATCGCCTGGAACCAGCGTTCCTAATGAGTCAGGTGCCCAAAATGTGAGTTCCGACTTAGGCTCGGCAGCACCTCTTCTGGAGGATTCATTGGCTCGTGTACTCAAGATTCTGTTTCTACTTGGGATGGGGATCCATGGGAATTTCTTTCGTTTTTTCAACGATTTAAAGCTTCAATTTACGTCAAAATATTCTGGACATGAAGAAGCTTTCTATATTATTCAGTTGTCTAAAAAAAGCGCTTTCTGTTGTGGATGGAATTGTAATTGCAGCTGATAATTACAATATTGCCCTTGAGGTGTTGAAAAAACGACATGGGAATGCTGATTGAAGATAAGCACTTTATAAGAATAAATAGAATAAATGTAAATAAAATAAATCAAATAAATAAATAAATCAGTAAACAGTAAATCATAAATAAATAAATAAAATAGATAAATCAGCACTTTTTAAGAATCTGGATAGCATTTCATTGAAAGGAGTTCGTCCAAAAATCCATATAGGAATCCGTAGATGCTATGGAACGCATTCTGTGGCAGCTAGAGGCTATGGGCAAAAAATTGGAGCAGCCTCTTCCCCTGCACAGCTTGCGTGCCAAACTACTATTCAAATTGCTCAAAGATGTGGAACGAATGCGCCAACCAGACGAATCCTTGTCTGTTGCAAAATTTCGTGAATACTTGTGCAAAATATTAGGTTAATATTAATAAAGGGAAATTTTCTTGTCATTTTCCAGTCAAATTAGTCGAAAAAAATTAAAAAAAGCTCCCTAATAAAGCTTCTTATACACCTGACGGCATTCCGGCCATTTACCTAAAAAATATTGCGCGTTCAATTGCTGGTCCCATGGCTAAATTTTTTGAGCTTTCTATGCTTTCTGGCACTGTGCCTTTACTATGGAATGATGCATATGTTCTTCCTATTTTTAGAAAGGGTGCTAGCAGTTGCCGTGAAAATTATAGGCCCATCTCGCTAACATGTATATGTTGTAAAATGATGGAAAGTATTGTGTCAGATGAAATAATAATTTATTTAAAAAACAAAAAAATTAATTCATCCAGACCAGTTTGGGTTTTTAAAACGGAAATCTGTAGGACTGCAACTTTTATACACAGTTTCGGATTGGGTTGCAGCTATTGAAAAGGACAATTCTATTGATGCCATGTATGTGGATTTTACTAAAGCATTTGATTCTTTTAGTCATCCTAAACTACTAAGCAAAATCAAATCCTATGGAATTGATCATGAGCTCTGAAGCTGGATTTCTAGTTTTATATCTAATAGAAGACAAAAAGTAGTTTTACCCAATGACTCTACTGACACTTGTGCTAATTATGTATACTTTAATTATGCGTTTGTTTCCAGTGGAATGCCCCAAGGAAGTGTCCTTGGGCCACTCTTTTTTCAATTTATATCAATGACCTGCCTGATTGCCTTGATTCTAAAACTTTTATAAAACTTTTTGCCGACGATGCTAAAATATATAGTTTTGTGAACAACTTTCAAGATCAAAAACATTTTCAAAATAATTTAGATAAGTTTTGTAAACGGACAAACAAGTGGCAGTTAAAAATTGCTATAAATAAATGTAATTTATTTCATCTGGGAAATAAAAACTTGAATTATAATTATATTTTAAACAATGAGTTTGTTGAAAGTATAAAATATATAAAGTATTTGGGGGTACTCATGTCTTCTAATCTAAAATTTTCAGAACATTGTTCTCAGATCGCCGCTAAAGCACAAAAAGTTATAGCTATTTTGTATCGCCCTTTTTGAACATTTAATGTCTTTCCTGCTTAAAGCCTATACTACGTGAGACCTCTACTCAAGTTTGAAACTTTGGTTTGGAATCCTCATTATCTTATGAATATTGAGCGTCTCGAAAAAGTGCAGAGGTCATTTATCAGAAAACTTTATCAAAGATGCTCATTTCCTAATGTTAACTATGAGACTCGTCTTTTAGGCCTTAAACTTGACAAGCTTGAAACTCAAAGGTTAAGAAACGATATTTTGATGTGTTATAAAATTTTACATAGCATGATCGATGTTCCTATTAATAAATTTTTCTCTATTGATCATAACCCTCGCACACGTAATAATGGTTTAAACCTGATAGGCAAATTTTGTAAAATTGAATTAACTAAAAACTTTTTTTCTAATTGTGTGATCAACTTACGGAATTCATTGCCATCTGATTTTGTTTTTTCCGGCTCTTTCTCTAAATTTCGTCAAAAAGAGATAAAAAATTTTTTAAAAAAAATTTATTTGTAAAATGTGTTTTTAATATTTACTTTTAAATACATGCTTTAATAATGGTTTGGGATTAATAATGGTATTATTAATATTTTTAATATGTGTCAGTTTTATACATTTTTGTGTAATATTTTTCTGAAAATGTATTAAAATAAAATTATAAGTGTGAATACAATTTGTATTATCTTTTTTGCCTTTTTTTGTAATCAAAATGGTATGTTATTGTTTTTGTATTTTTATAAGCTCTACACTATTCTTCTTATCTTATTTATTTGCCTTTTATTTTTCTTCCGATTGTTTTGTGTTTTAATATTTTTGTTGTACTGTAAGTGTGTTACCCCTACGTAACCTTTGCAACAAATAAATATTTATTTATTTATTATTATTATTAAATTGTGTATACTAAAAATATTGCTAAACGCATAGTCAGTCAGGGAAGGCAAGAAACAAAAACTGAGAACCAAAATTTTTAAAAGGAAGGGATGTACCTGACACTGGGGGAAACCATGGCTGCAAGGGTACATATCAAAAATCATCAAAACTTTTTGTCGACTTTGATGGCTGGGAGTTCCCAACCTATACCAACCGAAAAGACTGACAATTTTATTTTGGATTCACAGCAAGTTTTTAAAAATAGTAGGAAGTATTTTGTAACGGTGCCCATGAGACTGAGAAGTGTAACACAGTTAAAACAAATGATTATAGAAAATGTGTTGCTTTAAAAAAGGGTTTGTGTTTAGATTCTTAATACCTGGGCATAACAGCACCATTATAAAGCACGTCAAGTAAAATGTCAAACGTGTGGTCGTAAAAACCATGTAACTGCTATTTGCCGTGGAGAAGATAGATTTTCGCGTGGCAAACCTAATGAAATTGTTGGAGCAGTTTCTACTGTTCCAGAAGGTTTATTAAAAAAATCTCGACAATTCGCCAGACAAGACAGTTTTGTGTTTCATAATTTTAAATACAAAACAAACTGATTTTAAACAATTAAATAAAAATAATTTGCTCAGTCTAAAATAAGTGCGGTTTTCGCTAAAAAAATTCCGTCTCAAAGAGACAAAACAGCGCTTTTTTGTGCATTGCTTAAGCTAATATAAGCGATGCTTATTTCCTCATGTAAGCTATGAAACTCGCTTAATTGAATTAAATTTACAAACTCTTGAAAGTAGACGAACAGCAAACGACTTAATCCTATGTTACAAGCTAATAAAAAACCTTGTTGATGTTGATGTTAGTAAATTTCTTTCAATTGATAAAACATCTAAAACCCGCTCAAACGGCTTAAAATTAAAAAGAAAAAAATTTAATTTAAATCTAACCAAAAACTTTTTTACAAATCGTATTATAAACATTTGAAATAAACTCCCAGCGGAAATTGTTTTAGCTTCTTCACTTGGTAGTTTTAGATCAAAACTTTTGTTTTAATTTTAAAAAAGTTTGAAACCCCTAAATAGATTCTTTATCTTAAATTTTCTTAGTGACAATCTTTTTTTGTGTATTAAATCTATAACATTTATATTATTGTAATACGTAAATATTCTTTTTTTTTAACTAACAATATGTTGTATCTATTAGTGTTATATGACGTAACCTTTGCAACAATAAACTCTTACTAAAATTGTTAATTCAAGTGAAACACATAAAAATTTAGAAGTTGTTTTTGTTTTGGGTAGCGGTTCACAACGCTCATACGTAGCTAAACATATCTGTAAAATTTTAAATATAACTTTATTTGGAGAAGAATAATTAATTTTATGTATTTGGTAATTATAAACCTAAAACCACCACAACAAACATTGTGGAATTTGACTTGGTTACAAAGGGCGGGAAATTAAGAAAAAATACAAACACTATGGAACACTTGACAAATTAAATTGAACAAGGAAAAATCAGTAATGAAGATTTGGAATTTTTAAACAATTATCAATCCTGATTGGTCTACCCATTATCTTGCCAGGAATTAAAAGTCAAACCGCAAGTTTTGTTAGGTGTTGGTAAGTTTTGGAAATATTTATCTGGAAATTTTAAAACAGAAATAAACCAATTGCCGTCATGTTTGTATTTGGTTCCATCAAAATTGGGATATATCGTCAAGTAATCCAAGGTTGAAGAAAGTGAAGAAAGTGACAACATAACAAACAACTCGCTGATAATTTAATCATTAATCTGTAAAATTAAGGCAACGGAGGAATGGCTTACCTTTTCAACTAATAAAAGCGATATAGATATATCGTTTTTTCTGGTATTTAGAATCTATTGGTGTTACGGATATGCCTTTACTGAAGTTGGATGATATTGCAATGAAGAAATTTAATAAAACTGAAACATTTGAAAACGGACGGTACTCTGTAACTTTTTCATTTGTGAAAGACGCAGTGGATCTGTCTGATAACTTTGGTTTGGCAGTAGGATGACCAAAAAAGTCTCAGCAAAAAATTTCAGCAAGATCCAATATTGCATCAAAAATACAGAGAAATTATTGAGGATCAAATCAATAAAAGAGTTTGTCACAACGCACAACTGGAGAAAGAAAAAAATCGTCATCTTATCTCGCCTCCAGTTATGCGTTGTCAAAAGTGGTACCTGTATTTACCTGATTTGGCAGGCCATCTTCTTTGTTTCAGACAACCTAAAATTGCCATTACTAGTGACGTACAAAAAGCATTTCTACAAAGTGCTTTTAATCCAACTGATCGCGATGTCTGCAGATTTTTGTGGTTAAAGAACCCAAAAATTCCAAGTTGTGAAAACAATCTATGTTGTCTCAGATTGGCCCAAGTCTTATTTGGACTAAAAAGTAGTTCTCATCATTTTTCAGCGATCACACAGTACTACTTAAGATATTTTGTACTATTGACTTAAAGGGAGTTATGACTTGCGCAACTTGGCTTAGTTTAGCTGCTGAAGGACAAGAAGTCTGTTTACTGATATCGGACATCAATGAAGAACTTTTAGGAACCATCTCAGTAGCAGTAAATGATGTTCAACTTCTCTGCCATGCAAAAACTGAATATTTTACACGACCATTTGAAATGCATGCGGTCAATAAGCAGAGATGTTTAAATGCCGGAAGTTGTTCTGGAAACAAAAATGCAGTAAAACCAAAAGTGAAAGTTCAATTCCAGAGCTGGATTTTGTAAAAAATTGTCCTAGTTTTATGCGATGCAAGGAAACATGAGGATGTGCTGCATGTGGCTGTTTTTTCTGTGATAGCGCTTGTGTTTACTATAAATATTATGCAACGCCAAGAAAGTTCTGAAGTCTATCAAATATTTAGCTGTCCTTCATGGGATTTTTTAATTCAAGCAAATGTAAATATTTATTTGCAATCTGAAGGTCACATTTATTTCACAGTCACATTTATTTCAAATGCAACCAGGAGTGTCAACAAAATGGATAAACATTAAACTCTCTGTTATTTCTACAACTGTACCACCAGTGCCTGTCATTGAAGAACAGTTCATTATAGATGGTACTCGCACAGCTCTTGTTCAAGCCGCTAAAGCAGGACAGCCTGTTTCTAGGATAATTGGCCAGTTGCAGTGCAAAAATAACGAAAGTGCTAAAAAATTTTAATTAAAAAGTTTAAAGTTTAAGCTAAAAAGTTTAGGCTTTCCAACAGTCTCACATGTCAGAGACTTGTGTGGTAAAATTTCCTGCAGGACAATCGCATTTTAAGTTAGATGGTTTGTTGATGTATCTTGATACAGTATCAAAAAATCAATTAACAAATGTAATCAGTTTTGATCCTGGTTCTGGTACTGATAGTACAGCATTTAATTTTAACTTCAGGTTTTTCAAGTCTATTTTACCCTCCAATATTTTCGGCAGATTGTTGTCAATATTTTTATTTGTTATTAATGCAATAGTTTTGTTTATATGTTCGTTATATCTTTATCCGTTTGTTTTTAATAAAATTTTAAGTTGTATACTACAAATGTGCAAACAAAGAAAATATGAGACAACTACAACTAAACTTAGAAGTAAAACGGTTTGAATTACTTTTACATGCATGCGTTTTCATTGTCACATGACTGCTATAATAATTGTATTTTAAACTGTTGTGTATCAGGTAAAAACAATGGTATCATTACTAAATCTTATTAAACACAAGTATCTAATCAAATGGTATTTTTACAGTATTTAAACAATTTCTGATTATATGGTGCTGTGTTTCAGCTATAAGTAATTATTATATGTTAGTAAAGCAATTAGTGTCATTTAGTTAGTGTAATTAAATTAGTTTTAAATTCGGTTATTACTTCTTTTAATTGCTGTGGCGCAAGTGTCATGATTTATGTAATAAATGCATGATTTCTAAGAAATTTGTTGATACTTAAGCACGCAGCAATCCACAAAAATAAAGATAAAATCTGTTTTTAGTGTGAAGTGATATGTACGCTATAATTTATATTGGTTTTATTACAAAATATTTTTGTATTACATTTGTTATTAAAAATAAAGTATTTAATCGAGAAATTGAATTAACATACATCAATGAATCAACATACATCAATATAAATCCAATGCCCGTTAATTTTATTATTTTTTCAACTAAAAGCTTCATAATTTTAATACATTTTTGCTAAATCAAAGTAATGAATTCTTTGTTTTTTGTAAATTTTTTTTCTCTACTAGCATTAATTATTAAAAACTACCAACAAGAGGCCTCATGTTAGCCTCATTGACTCTGGTGTGGGTTCCGATCTGTTTGTCAGCCTATTTTCAGAAACTACGGCCAGTGCTTTATTGTGCGAAATTACCCTTTTTTATCTCCCCAGAAAAATCCTAGCTATGTTCGTGATAGTTATAGCACTGGTTTTTATGAGCGAAATACTCATACTCATTAATCTGAGTTCTCAAGGGAATTTTAATATGAGTACTCACTAATAAACTCACATTAATTTTGTAATATGAGTACTCAAATTTACTAAACTCACATTAAAATTTCGGTACACAAGAAAAACCTTGTTCTAACAGCGTACCAAGCGACGTTTATTATCTCATACTAATAAAAAAGTTTTGTTGTTTTTGGGACCATATTTTTTCTACGGCATCGGCGGTAGTGATGACGTCATAGAAAAACAAATTTTTTCTAACCTTTTAAAAAAATAATTAAGAGTCTGAGCTATGCTTGAATATATATCCCTTACATATTCTACCTTCGGTTATGGAGATATAACCTTTCAAAGTTCTAGTTTGTCGCCAGTCCACATCATTTTTGATGTATTGTAGTTTGAAAAAATCTTAAATGAATACTGTGTTCTTATTTGTTTACACAAAAACAAACGTCATAACTGCAAAATTTTAATTGATTCGCTCATGTCTGCATACTAATTTATGAGATCAGCCAGATATTATTCAACCATAGCTCTGAAGATAAATTGATATATGTATCACTGTCAAAAATGCTAAGAAACGCTTTAAAATTTGCATTCCTAGGGATCCTTACCCTGCGTTCCCAGGCTCATCCGACAGCTAAGTTGGCGATATCGGGGAGCCGGGAACCTCGCCAGGATCTGGGTATAAAAAATTGGGTACCTTGACAATTCACTCTTTACAATTTGCTCTGGGGATAACTGTCTTAGGACAATTCTTTCCTCTGGGACAATTTGCTCTTGGGACAATTCTTTCCTTTTGCTCCCTAAGCAATTCGCTTCCTAGATATATCGCTTTGTTTACAATTCAATTGTTCCTTGGAAAGATAAATTTGAAAAAATCGTAGGTGGCCAGATATACTCTCGGTTTCTTATAACCTGTGTGCTTCAGGGCTTTGTTTTAGGCTCCATATTTTTTTTAAGTTATATAAATGACTTAGTGAATTGTGTCAAAGGCTCTTGTAATATAAAGTTGTATGCCAATGATGGAAAATTTATTTTGGATATAAAAATAACGGCAATGAAGATTTTATTGATAGTCTCAACAATTTTTCAAATTGGTCCAAAGACTGGCTATTAAAAATTGCACTTAATAAATAATGTGTTTTGTCGCTTGGAAATCAATTAATAAATAAAACAAATTACAAACTTTCCAACATTTAAAACACACCAGCCAAAGAAGTATGAGACCTTGGAATTTGTATAACAGAGAATTGAAAATTTTCCAAGCACTGTTACTGAATTACAGCTAAAGCATATTCACGAGCTAATCTAATTTTTTGGTCTTTTAAAACTTTGAACCCATTTGTTGTTTACGCGCGTATAATTTTTTATTATGCCTGTCTTAGAATGTGACACTCCAGTCTGGAGTCCCTACTTATTTAAGGATATAAAATGCGTTGAAAAAGTGTGAAATATGTCACTCGCGCAATATTTTCTAAAACTAATTTATCCTATCAAAACTATAAATCTAGACTTAAATATTTTTTTTTGGAATCTCTAGAATGCAGGCGTTTAAAAAACGATCTTGTTATGCTGTATAAAATTATCTTAAACCAATTAGTCGATATAAAATTTTCAGATTTTTTTAAGATTGATAAAAATTTTCATAATTTAAAAAAACACAAATTGACACTTAAACCATTAGTTCACAGCAATATTGACTCGCGGAATTATTTTTTTTTTGCAAATCGCGTATTAAAAATAAAGAACACTCTACTAAAAAGTGGGGTCCGCTTCGTTTTAGTCCCGCTTCATTTTAGTCCCAGAAAAAAATCACTGCGAGCTTTGTTTCAGTCCCGCTTCTTTTTAGTCCCGCTTCGTTTTAGTCCCGCTTCGTTTTAGTCCCGCTTCGTTTTAGTCCCGCTTCGTTTGAGTCCCGCTTCGTTTTAGTCCTGGCGGAAAATGCGTTCATAAACTAGTTCCTGCTACGTTGCTTCGTTTCAGTCCCGGAAAAAACGCTGCAAGCTTCATTTCAGTCTTGGCGAAAAATTCGCGGCGAAAAATTCGCGCAAGTCATTTTGCCGCAATATTTTGTTTTATACAAAGACCTTTGTACTACAATTTTCTAAGCTTATTTGATTCATTTTGCATTGATTTAAAAATTTTAGAATTTTTTCATTTATTTAAACTATTTTTAGTTTTTTAACCCATTTAGTTTACTGTAATTAAAGGAACACTGTCACAAATCAAATTTCTATAACGCCCTAAATAGACTACTCTTTTAGTTTTTTAACCCGTTTAGTTTACTGTAATTAAAGGAACACTGTCACAAATCAAATTTCTATAACGCCCTAAATGGACTACTTTTTTAATACAAAACTACTCTTTTAATCCTAATCTACTTCAAATTAAATATTTTGGTTTCTCCAGCCCAATTCAACAACATTCATAAATTTTAATTATATTGGTTCAGTAACAAAGTTGTATGATCCGGGCGTTACAGGATTTTGATTTGTGGTATTACTCCTTTAAAAACCAAACCATAAATTTGGAAATACTTTTATATTTTATTTTTTAGGGAAAGTTTTATATTAATTTTAGAAAATTCCTTTATTTTATATCTACAACATTTTTATTATTATCGCATCCAAATACACAAAAGAAAACAATAAATTCAGAATCTATAATATAAAACATAAAAACGTTAATAAAATATTTTTTTATTTAATTTGCTTTTATGTCACTAATTTGTTGGTATACGTTTTAACCAAAATTTAGTTTTACAATTAAATGTAAGAAATCATAAAAGGAATCACATATCAATAAAAAGGATCATATAAAAGCAAATAGAGTTTTTTTTAACATAAATTAATCTAATATACATAAGTTTGAAATCGCTCATTTAATGGTCGGAGCTCCAGAGCATGATATTGGAGGTTCGGAACACATACATATATATATGTATATAAAAGTGTGTTATTTAGTATTTTTTTACAATAACCGATGATCGAAATGAACGAAAATTTAAAATTCTTACAGTTTGTTTGATAGTAAGATAACCTCCCGGCTTTGGGGAAGGTATACTCAGAAATGTAAGAAAAGTAAGGCCCGTGTATCCCTCAAACCCCAATTCGTAGGGTTTAAAACTGGAACCCTCAAATTTTAGTAAGAAATCCTAACCAACAAAGTTTTTAACAAACTAAATTTTATTTCCAAACTTTAGGGTCTCCAACGGCCCTAAAAACCACTTAAAATTGCTAATAAATTTTAAGTAATTTAGTTTTTCATGTTTTTTTTGGATTTGCTTTGATCGATGAAACTCTGCATGACACTCTTTTAATAAACGTTCTGTTGTAACAACTTAATAAAAAATTTCTATGAACAAATAAAAACAAGAAGCTTTTTATAATCTTTTTTTGGACACATTAATTAAATTTAATTCAAAAGCCTTCTTTTTGGACATACGCTAATTATTTTTACACACTTGTTACCTAATAAATAACATCCGGTGATTAAGAAAACAAAAACAACAGCTGGCTGTGCCTACTGAACTTTGGGCGAGTAAATCGATTTTTTTTAATTATGCAAATATTTTGCACAAAAAGACTGCACGCAGGAAAATGATACAAGTTGATGAATGTATTTTCCGCCAGGACTAAAACGAAGCGGGACTCAAACGAAGCGGGACTAAAACCAAGCGGGACTAAAACGAAGCAGGACTAAAACGAAGCGGGACTAAAATGAAGCGGGACTGAAACGAAGCTCGCAGTGATTTTTTTCCGGGACTCAAACGAAGCGGACTAAAAAGTAGCAGATCCAAAAAGTACTGTGAATGCAAACACATTAAATAAATTCGAAAATTTTTTAAATTGTATTAATATAAGTGATTTTTGTGTTTGTTATAAGTAGTAGTTAATTAGATCTATCCAACAATTTTTAAAGAATTTTTATCGTGTATACTAATTTAAGCATTAATGTATTTGGTTAGGTTAAGGAGGTACAGTCTCAGGCAAAAATAAAGGTAGTTTTCAGACGCGTTGGGCATAAGCGTTTGGACGCATAAGCGTTATGGCAAAGAGGTCCATGAGAAAAGAAAAATAAAAAATATTTGTAAGTGGACTATAGAGCTTTGGCTGGCTCGTTTGTTTATATAAGACATATTTATATTTTTTTTAAAATTTGTAACATAAATTTTATTTTAATCTTCGAACACTTTGTGTTTGAAGGTTTTTTATGCTTTACAAACAATGTTTTGAATTCTTCATGTAGGGAAAGCAGTAAGAGCCTTATAACTCATATGCGCGCCAGCACGCGCATATGCGCTTGGAGGAAGCGGCCGGCTATAGCCAAAATGGAAAGTTCTTATTTTGCACTTCTTCCCTTCATGCCGAAATCTATAACGCTTATTTTCGCGGAAGCGCGCATAACGGCTATTGCCTGCGTCTGAAAAATGACCTTTATTTCTGATCGGGACTGTATATAAGTACTTGGACCTTTACCTGCCCTCTTGTCATTGTTTTCTTGATAAATATATCCTTAACATTTTTGGTGGACACTATTCACGCCGAAATATGCTTCGTTGCAAAAAGGCATTTTAAATCAGTTCTTCCCATTTTAACATAACCAGAGTTATTATTACGTTATAAAAATATAATTCAAGTTAAATACACCAAATGTACACGTCCACAAAATTTTTTCGCGAAATCCCTACTATTGAAAGACGTGATAGTAAAGATTTTGTTAAAAACTTTAAAACTGGCTCGGAGTTATGGTATAATGGCTGTGTTAAAAGTTGGGAACAAAAATAATTCCTATCAAATGACTAAAATGCTGTAGTTTATTAATACTGTGTGTTCACCATTGAACCGTTTCTTTAAAACTAGCTTTTAGGAAGGTTCCACCCAAGGTCAGTTGTCAAGTGGGCAGAGCGTCCGGCTCGGATCTTTGGATCTGTAGGCACAACAACCTTATGGTTTCAAAAGTTACGATTTCGCAGCAGTCAAATATTGCTGTAGGCATGAATTTTTTTAATTGTCATCCCCTACAACAGTAGAAGATAATACTTTACATACGTCCAACTCGGACTATAGCCCACATTTTTCCTCTCTAAATATACACCCCGGGGAGAAATCGTCCAGTTTGCTATTCTATTTTTAAAGCATTTTTTACGGCTATATTATATTCTTTAGCATTATTATCTAATTATTTATGAAACTAGCATAAAATTATGGTGAGGCTTCAGAGCTCAGAGCTCTAGAAAAAATCACTATTAACTGCAACAATTTTTTACTTACAACATTTGAAAATTTACTCTTTAGAAATTATAATAATCCAAATCTTACAGCTTTATTCATCAACAACAAAAAAGTTTTAAAAGTAAAAGTGATAAAAAAAGTAAATTTATTACTTCCACAAATGTACAAAAATCAAATTCATTAATTTTGGGGCACAAATGTAGTGTTCCTTTTAAATATCAACCATTTGGCGGAAAAAAAAGTTTAAAATAGAAAATACAAGAGCGCGTAATTCACAAAAACTGAAAGAATGGGACCATTAAAGCATAATGGGGTCCCTTAGATAATGGGAGGCTTATTTTTGTTTGAGTTACAGAAGAAATGGGGCTCATTATTTAAGGGACCCATCAAGTTATAATGAGGCCCATTTTGTCAAATGGTACCATTAACTTAAGCTTATTTTTGGGTTACCGGCCCCAGTAAAGGTATAGAAAAGTAAAAATCAATTTACATTCCAAAAAAATTAATATATATCTTGAAATTGAACTAACAAAAACATCACCAAGCAAAAAAATTTAATAAATGAATTTTTTGCATTACTTATATTTTAGTTTAAACATAAATTTGAAAAGATTTTTTTGTATTTTTTTGCAACAAACCCGAAGTATTTAATTGGTATTTATTTAATATTTATTTAATTGGAAATTTTAGAAAGTTTTTTTAAAAGTAATTTATTTGATTCGATTTTTATGAGGATTATTTTATTAGTATTTTATTCCATCATAAAAATTGGTATTTTTGCCACGAAATTGTAAATTCGTCATAAAATTTTTTAAACTCACACAATTTAAAGACGCATCCCTTAACTAAGGTTTGCCCACAAAAATACAAAAATAAAATATTTGTACTTAAACAGATGGGCCTAGTTCAAATGAAACCGGTCCGATATTTCATGTATACCAATGTTAAGCATGGTACGTAAACAGAATTTTTGTTTAAAAAATTAAACTTATTATTTTTAATCATCGCATTCATTTTTTATTACTTACTACTAACTCAAAAGTAATGGTTACTTTTGATAATAAATAATTTAAAAGTAACTTACTAAGTAACTAACTCAAAAGTAATGCATAATAATTTTCAGGCATGAAAAATTGACAAAATTCTATATAAAATCGGTTTTATATAAAACCTTGTGCTATAAAACGGGTTTTACTTCGCGCAGCCAGGAGCAATGAAACCCCCCAGTTTCACAGCTTAGGACAGTTGCTGATTAAATACTAACGTAACGTCAAGACATGGATTACCATTTGAAAAACAAATTTTACCAAAGGTGGATAATCTAATAAAGGTATGTCACAGCGGTCTGTAGCAGCGTGCATCATAAAATCCAATTCGGGCCGCATGTCCGGCCAAAAGCCGCACGTCCGGCCCAAAGCCGCATGTCGGAAAAGGACGCGGAAAAGCGACGCGGCAAAAGCCGCACGCGGCAAAAGCCGACGTCCGGCAAAAGCCGCATGTCCGGCAAAAGCCGCATGTCGGCAAAAGCCGCACGCCGGCCAAAAGCCGAATGTCCGGCCAAAAGCCGCACGTCCGGCCAAAAGCCGCACGTCCGGCCAAAAGCCGCATGTCCGGCCAAAAGCCCTTGGCCAAAATTAACTCCCTTGGGGGACATGGGCTTTTGGCCGGACGTGCGGCGTTTGGCCGGACTTGCGGCGTTAGGCCGGACATGCGTTTTGGCCGGACGTGCGGCTTTGGCCGGACGTCGGCTTTTGGCCGGACATGCGGCTTTTGGCCGGACTGCGGCTGGCCGGACGTGCGGCTTTTGGCGGACATCGGCTTTTGGCCGGACGTGCGGCTTGGCCGGACGTCGGCTGGGACGTGCGGCTTGCGGACATGCGGCTTTTGGCCGGACATGCGGCTTTTGGCCGGACATGCGGCCCGAATTGGATTTTATGATGCACGCTGCTACAGACCGCTGTGACAAACCTATCCACCTTTGATTTTACTTATTCCATGAAAATTACAAATTCTAAATAAGATTCTATTCAAATTGTAATCCACGTCAAGACATAGAGTAAAATTTGAAAAACAAATTTTTACATTCAAATTTTTAGTTTTTGGCTGCAATTTCGCTGTATTTTGTTTATTACATAACTTTTTCAACTCAGTACAAATTCATGCGTTTTTAATAAAAGGAAAAAAAAAACTTTGACCTTTTTTACATAATAGTCTTAAACTATTTTAGATATAACCTAAAAAGGACAAACAAATAACTTAATTTTTGATTGTAAATGTTTGAGCCTGGGGCTATTTTCTGTTTTGCGCATTATTCTTATGATAGAAGAAGCTAGCTATTTTTCAATGCAGTGCTTAACATTTGTGATTAGCACGAGCAAAAGCTTGCATATTGCACTCTGTAGTTTGCCATATCACTGTATTATATGTAAAAACATTCGAAATTTTTTAAGTGTATACCAATAAGTTTTAAATTAATAGTGTTTAACATTGATGTTCATGTTAACATTAATGTTCAAAAATATTACCGGAATGCTTGTTGATAAATGTAATCTGCTTTGTATTGATTATCAAAAAGGACTTAAATTTTTTACTTGGAAAGCCTTGAGCTCTGGTAAAATTTGATCTTTGAAAGACGTACAATATTGTCCATAACAAAAAGTATTTAAAATTTGAACATTTTTTTACTTTAAATCATACTTTCTACAATTTAAGAAGTAATTCTTTAAAGTTGAAATTAAACGAAAAGTATTGTTATGATGTTCGTAAATTTGCGTGTGTTCTTAGTTCCTGAGACCGCGGGGCGCGAAGACTGCATGTTTATGCGGATTTGTCTGCCTCCCCTTCCTTTCCGGCTTTTTTTAAATTTTTTTTTGAAAAATTTACGTAACTAGGAGGAAAGTAAAAAACTCTAGGCCTTCACAGTGATAGAACCCGTTTTATTTGTATCAAGTATAGAATATTAGTAAGTTGGGTGGGATTGATATCTGTAACATTTACGTTTAAAAGCAATCCAGCTATTTTTTTAAAAATAGCCTTAGTAAAAAAATTCTTTAAAAAAAGCCTTTCTTTAAAAAAGTTTTAGTTGAAAAAAGTCTCTTTTTTTTGAAAAAACAGGGTCTCAAACAGGGCGTAGGTTGAATTTCAATTAAAAGTTTAAAAACCAAAGTTTTTTCAGAATTTTTTGTGTAACTCTGTTATCTTAAAAGCGTTTTGCGCTTTTTTAAGAAAAAATTTTCTGGTTTGTCTGTCAATTAGAAAAACGTACTATCAAAACGCTAAAAAGTAACGTACTATGTGTAAAATAACGCTAAAAAGTACAATTAAAAAAAATATGGAAATTTAAAAATAACGTAAATAAATCATTTAAAAGCGACGTTGACGTCCTTTAAGTGACTTTGTTCGTCATTTCGTGACAATTTGTTTTGATGTCTTTTCTAAGTGACGTTTTTATAGCTTCTCTAGAACAAATACCATAATTTGTTTGGAATTTTTTGCAAAGTTTGGAAACTAGGTACTTTTTTAAAAAAAATTGAACAATTTTTAAAGTGTCATAAAAAAGTTAAAAAAAACTTAGCCTATCATATAGAAATTTTTCTTTTCTATTAGATGATAAATAATTTTAAAATTGTTGAGAATGACAAGTATACATAACACAAGAGAATGTCCGTCTATACACCAAAATTTTGCTAGAAAAGTGGCACTTAAAATGTTTGTGAGACTTTTTTTAGCAAAAATCCGTCATTTTCTGCTAGTTTTCCCGCGCTGCAATTTTTTAACATAGTGTTAGTTTTTATGCAGTGGGCACTGCGACTTTTTTGCACTCAATAATGCTTTATTTGTACTGGGAATATTTTAGCACTACGAGGCTAGATGCACAACAAAAAAAAATAAAAGCGAAGCGAAGTGAAAATTGTTTGTTTAAATAAATAAAAGTCGTTTTTTCACGTTAGGATGTCAAAACTTTTTAGTTTTAATGAAATAAATTAACTTTCCAACGTTTTAAAATTAAATAAAGCAAGTTTCAAACTGTTTTATCCCAATAAAGATGTCTACCAGTATCTGTATTTTTTGTTGTGTAGCCAGACTTGCAGTGCTAAAATAATCGAAGTGCGAATAAAGCAGTATTTTCTGGTCAATTTTGGTCAAAAATATAATGTACAGTCAGACATTCTCTTTGGTTATATATTCTTGATAATTATAAAGTTATGTCTTTTATTTTTGAAATTCTGGGTCCAAAAAAAGTGGAACAAAAGGTGGTATTATTTTATTACTACTTATTGGAAGCTTGGATAAGAGAACTATTATTTTATAGTGCATAGTATATGCATAGTTTAGATCTGCTGTATCATCATTTCATTTTTCTTTTCTTTTTTTTTTCTTTTCTTTTTCTCAACAAAATCATTGACAAAATCATTAAATTTGTGACTTAATCGCCGCCAAAATAAACTATAATTCTAAAAAAAATATCAACATAACTATCTGAAATGACTTTAAAGGCTAAAAAAAAAAACGCTTATTTAAGTCGATTTTAAAACTTTTCTTAAATGCATCCAAAAATTCGACAGTTACTTGAGACGGGAGTAGATTGTTCCAAGGTATAACTACCCTATTTGCAACAGAAAATTCCCTTGCATTAATTCGAATTTATTCAACAGCCAATTTAAAGGGATAATCACGGGTGGCCTGAAGGTTAAACTAAAAAAATCATTGGCTTGCAAATTGTTTAAGCTATGTATACTTTTAAAGCACTCATATAAATCAGTTTTGTCTCTTTGGCCCTTTAATTTTTCTAAACCTAGGTATCCAGCCTTTGTTCATAACCAACAGGTTGTAAACCAACAGGTATCTTTTTGTAAATAAGGGTTCCAAACTGCACTAGCGTACTCCAGAATTGGTCTGACATAGGACTTATACGCTCTGAGAAGATTATTTCTAGAGTTTGAGTTAAATGTTCTAAAAATTAGTGATGTCACTCTCATTGCTTTTTTGCTGTGATTTCGCAGTGTTTAGAGAATTTCATATCATGGGATATATAAACACCTAGGCCACGCACCGATTCTGTAGTTGCAAGTACATTATTACCAAGCTTATATTTACAAATTAACTCTTTCCTATGACTTTGAATATGAAGAGCTTCACATTTATGACATGATCATTGTAATTGCAGTCTTTTGACCAACTGTATATTCTATGTAAATCTTTTTGAAGTCTTAAGGTTTGAATGTGGTAATCTTTAGATGAAGATTTTGCAAACAACTTTATATCATCTGCAAAGAGTCTAATTTGGGAGTACTTAACACAATCAACAATATCATTAATATATATTAAAAATAAAAATGGACCTAAAACAGAACCCTGAGGAACTGAAGTTTTTACAGGAAATGATTCGGATACTGAGTTATTAATTACAACTTTAATTTCCCGCCCAACTAAAATTCTTTTATCCATTTTAAAAAATTACCAGAAACACCATATTTTTCTAGCTTAAACAATTTTTAATGTGACACGGAATCAAAGGCCTTGGCAAAATCCAAGTATATGAATGACATCGATTAGAAGTTTATCTTTTAGTGCCTGCGTCCACTCATTAAAAGTTTCCAACAGCTGTGTTATTGTAAATTTTTTGCCTTAAAACTATGTTGAAACCTTGACAAAATGATAGAGAACAAGACAAGAAGTTCTTCTTTAACAAGCTGCTCCATTAGTTTACAAGAAAAAGACAATTTTCTGAAGAGGGCGATAATTTTTTTTTAGGTTTTTGGTGCGTTTTTTAAACAGTAAGTTTAATAAAGCTATTTTCCAATCAAATGGTAATTTTCCGAAATCAAAAGACACCTGAAACGTTATTGCCAAAGGTTCAGCAATAACTTCGACGTTTTAAAAAGTAGGTTGGAAAACAGTCAGGCGTTTAAGACAATTTGTTTGGGAGCTTCTTAGGGCTTTAAATACCTTTTTTGTGGTAAATACTATGTTGTCCAACTTTCCTATATTTGGTGGATTAAAATTTGGTAAGGTGTCATCATCATCAGTAAAAACGGAAGCAAACTAATTTCCAAACAGTTCAACTTTTTCACAGTCTTCAGTTACAAAAGTCGCCAATTCCCTTTTATTTGGTGGGATAGTTTGTTTTGTTTTAATACTATTAACAAATTTATAAAAATTATTTAAACCCCCTGAATTTAGAATTTTTTTTCATTTGTGTTAAAATTCTAACTTTATTTTTGTATACTTTGCAAATTTTTTTGCACTATGATCTTGATTTTTCATCAATATTACACTGATGCCAAAGTTTTTTCTTTTGATTTTGTGATTTTTTGATATGTATTGGATATTGTATAATTTGAATTTTTCGCCAAGCATTTTTCACTGTGCCACATTCCACAAAATAAAATTTGAATCTGATAAGCGACAAAACTTTTTTTTTAGTTTTATGTAATATAACCCAAATTTTATAGTGAAAAACTCATAATGTTTTTATTTTTGCCGCAATTTTTTTATTTTTAAAATTTTTGACCGACCATCTTTTAAATAACCCGAAATAAAAAATGAATACCAAAAAAATTTTTTCATTTGAACCGTCATTTTTGGCAAAAATTGTTGGCCGATTATTTTAAGCTATTTCCCATAAAGATTCGTTGAAATCCAATGAAGTTGAAAACTTTTCAAAATCAAGGCTAAATTAACGGATCAACACATATTTTCACTACCCCGCGTTAATTCCCCCCCTGGTATGAACTAATCCCACAAAAAAAAATTTTTCAATTACTGTAAACAAATATGTTATTTTATAGTCTATTTTATTTTGAGCAAAAATTGTTGGTTTTGAATATTCCATTCTATAGTTGACAAGTAGGCAAAATTTTCGCAAATGTCATTCTTCCTGATACCGAATTGAGGATTTCTTCAATCATACTTTACCCACAATAATATGAACTAAATTTTTATTTAAAATAAAAAAAAATTCTTTATTAATTTTTTTTCTAAGGTTGCGAACTTCGGCCGCTTATTTTCCTAAAATTCACAAGCAATTTTTAGTTTTTTTAGATTTTTTTTGGTTTTTTTTCTAATTTTAGTCTAGGTTCGTTTACAAAACTTGATAAATTTTTAAAACCTTTGTTATACAATTGGTAATAACTTCTTTGTGTTGCCTATTTTCAGCCGCAAAAGCGAATTCATATTTTTAAACACTGCAGTACAAAATTCTATTAAGGTTGAGTTAAATTTTAGTGGAATTGTTTCTAGCAACACAACTTTTGTATATGCCGTAAAAATTTCACCTATAAGTAAAATCAGCCATATTTATCACACGTAAATGCCGTATAATCTTTAATAATAAGTATAATCGTATAATTTAGTCATGTAAATGTAAACCATATTAATCTTATGTAAATGCTGTATAACCCATTAAACAAAAGGTATTTATAAGTCACCTATAAGTTATTTCTGAATACCCATTCGGTGAGCATTTTTAGAATTTAATACACTAACAAACACAAATTAAGGGAAAAAAAACACACGCTTGCCTGTTTTTTAAGATAATTTGACACTGCATCCAATGTAGACTTATTTGGGAAGGAAGCGAGTGAGCCATTTTTGTTTTCACAATAACTCTTTGCACTGGCGTAAGTTAGATATACATAGTTGTAGACGTAGCATACTTGATTGTAGTAGTGATTATACGATCCCTTCCCAAGACACCAACTGGGAGTTGCTAAAACGCGAAAACATTGGTGATGTACGATTTTTGACCGAAAATTTATACAATTGTACAATTTTACTTTTTTAAAAAAGTGACGATTTATTGCTTTTTAAAAATTGCTGTGATTCTATTTTTTGATTTGCCATTGCATCGGACTACAGAAGAAATATAACCTTGTTGTGTATGTGGTTCTCCGTAAAAAATCATTGTCATGGTCTAGAGCAGTTTTTTATTCAGTGAGAAACTGCTCAGACCAAATGCTAATATTCCAGAGTCAACTTATTTTCACCTCATACTGGTTTATATATTTTTTGGTCGAAACATTAGCGATGTTCCTACCCTCCAATATCATGCTTCAAAGCTCCAGCCATGTAAAGCGAAGAGAGCTCTGGAATTCCAGAGTCTCACCCCTTAGATAAGCGATTTTAAGCTTATTTGAGCTTGAAATACATTTACTCTATCTGCATTTTTAAAACTATTTTTAGCGTTTTAGATAAGGTTTAAAAAAATTTAAATTCATAAAAACTTTTGACAACATAATTTATGCATCACTCTTTAATTATTTATGAAGTTAGAACAAAAATAGGGCGGAGTTTCGAAGCTCCGAGGTTGTTTTTCTTGCCAAAGCTCCGGAGCTTAGAGCTTTGAGGATCACTACTAAACATACGCCGTGGGGTAGGGAGAATCGCCTATTTAGCAGTGAAGAATATATTATTTTGGCAAGTCTTTTTTTTCAAAAGAAAAAAAAATTAGCTTTCGAATAAATACCAAAATTTATACCAAATCGTACAATTTTTAAATACTATTTTTAATAGGCACCTTGCACTGGAACTCTGTTTATACATGAAGTATACAATAAACGTAGCGAGTCACCATAATGGATAATTACCGTATCTCCTACTTATCTTTTGTAGTATGCAGATCAACCCTCAAAAGCGCGCGAAATTTCGATCGGTTGATCTGCATACTACGAAAGATAAGTAGGAGATACGGTAATTATCCATTATGGTGACACTTATGTATATTACATACTTCATGTATAAACAGAGGGCCAGTGCAAGGTGCCTATACAATTTTTACAATGAATTTTACCGAACCCTTAACTTTGATTTTTCCATTAAAGTTCTTTCTTTTTATATTTTAGGACATTTTAAGCATTGTGAACATTTATGGAAATTTCTGCGTCACCTTAGTGTTGGCTAAAGAAAAAGAGGCCTTCACTATATTTAAACAAGTTTTTTTATGTTTCATTTCGATTTTTTAGAAACTCCGAATTCCAGTTAAAATTAGCAATATTATGGCTATTTGGCCATTTTACTTTGTGGGAATCAATTTAAAAAGCGTAAAAAATGGGGCGAGTATTGAAATAACTTTCGTGCCCATAAAAGTCGCTGAGAAACCACTGAGGTTTTTAAGTTGTGCTAAGCTAAGCACTTTTGGTTGAAATTGGCTTTTTAGTGTCCTAAATCTTAATTATATTGGCTGAATTTTTTAAAGATTTGAAAACAGAAGAATTGTTTTTGACGTGTTTTCTTATTTTTAATGTTGACGTGTTTTCTTACTTACCTTCTTCATTTGGAGGAGCTGGTGTTGTAGTGGTTGTAGTAGGGGGTTTAGTCGTAGTAGGAGATGATGTCCCTGAGCCGGCGTTTGAATCTAAATTCAAGAGGAGTTCACGTGTTTTTCACTGAAAGTGTTTGGCTTGTGTTTGTGTGGTTGCATAAGTTTTTTTTATTGAGACGTTCTTCATAGCACCTCAGTTTTTACAATGCGTATTTGTATTATCAACCTTTTTAATTACCACTTACCACTTAACATTTGGCCGGTATTTTTTTTAGGGGAAGCAAAACCCATAGCAAAACCAATACCGGCATGGCATCGCCAGTGTCTTAATAACAGCACACGAATACAAATTGTAGCAGCAGGTACTAGAATCATGGGTGAAACCACGATTGACTAATTGGGGGGCTGAGTTAAAATGGAGAGGCACACTAAATATTACTAATAGAAAAAAACGTGTATAGGGGATGTATAGCGGTGGAGCCCCCAACTAAGAAAGGCCCCCCAATTAAGAAGGGTGTAGGGGAGCTTGATCCGCCCCCCCCCCTCGAAAATTTTTTTTGAAAATAGGGCGAAAACCTACTATTGGAAACCTCATTGGAAATTTTTAACAGTTTATATGAATAAATATTTTTATTTACAAGCGGTCACGTCAAACTTCCCATTGCATTCATAGTTTAAAAGGTTTTTTGCTTACAAAAACAGTTTGGAGCTGAATGCTAAAATTCAAAAATTGAAAAAACGTAAGGCCCCTATTCTTATGAAAAATTCTGGCTTCGCTGGATTTCGGAAGGGAGAGGAGCGGCCATACCCGTCCTCCAATCCCCCTCTCCTCGGTTCATCTCATTTTGGGGCAAAGGGCTTTATTGTGGGGGGAATTGCCTCCCCCCCCCTTGGCCCTCCCTATTTGGTTATGTCCCTGACTTGAATGCTTAAGGGTGCGGTACTGAATCAAACTTTTTGTCTTCGATTTTGATTATTTTTTGAAAAAATCTTATCCGTGCCTTAAATAGCCGACAAAAAGTCTTCCATCAAAATTTTTCCAGTGGTTCAGGAGACATGACCCTCCGAAAATGGCATTTTTCAACAATTCTGTACTTAAAACATTGCTTAATGGGTATTAAAATTTAAATTACAAAATATGCACTATGCAGTGGCTATTTTCTACTTTAAGTTGGTACCTTGATCGTTAAGATTGGTTGAGTATTTGTTGAGATATTGGGTTTCCCGTACCAAAAACCCGCGATTTTTTTGCTAAAAATATAAAGTGTAGGCAAAAATGTTGGGTAAACTTCAGTTTTTAGCCAAAAAATCGAGGGTTTTTTGTGCGGGAAATGCAATATTTCGACAAATACTGCACTAATCTTAACAAATCAAAGTAACAAATCAAAGTTCAAGGTATTCGATTACTTTCAGTGCATATTTTGTAATTTAAATTTGTTACCCATAAAAAAAATAAATTTAAAAGTTGTGAATTGTAACGTTTTATCATAAAAAAACCTATCACGCCAAATTTTTATCTCAGTGTTCTTATTAAAAATAGCTTTTTACAGTAAACTGTATATTTTTAGGGACCGGGACAATTCGCTCCCGCCAATTCGCTCCCGGACAATTTGCTCCCGAGACAATTCGCTCCCGGACAATTCGCTCCCGGGACAATTCGCTCCCGGGACAATTCGCTCCCGGGAGTTTTTATAAACGCACATCTTATCAAACCAATTTCATTAGGGACAATTCGCTTCCGGGACAATTCGCTCCCGAAAGTTTTTATAAACGCAAATCTTATCAAACCTATTTCATTAGGGACGATTCGCTCCCTGGAGAATTCACTCCCTGCTCAATTCGCTACCGGCATTTTTAATAAACTCGATTCTTTTAAAGTAATTCATTCAGACGAAATTAACGATTTTTTAGCTATTGTTTGTAAAAATGATGAGTAATTTATACAATGATTTAGTTGTCATATAAACTAACCTATATTTTGTTAGACTCACTTAAAAATAAATGAGCATAACGGAATGCTTAGTTTTTGTGTATTATATTGTAATTATAAAAACAATGTTTATTATATCCATTTAACAATTTTTTATATTTCATCACTAACCAAAACAATTTCTTTAAAAGGCACATAAGCAACGTTAAAAATATGAGAAACAACGCATTAAGATTAACAATAAGATCATGTGAATGCATTTAAATAAGACAACAGTTTTACATTGATTTGAAAAAAACAACTAATAGTTAAACTAATGATTAAATCGTTAGTTTAAATTAAATCAATCTTGATTTGCTAGTTTAAAAAAATGCTTAGTTTTTGTGTATTATATTGTAATTATAAAACAATGTTTATTATATCCATTTAACAATTTTATTATTTAATTTAATTTAATTTTAATTTTATTATATTTTATTATTTAATAATTTGTTCGCAAAAACAGCCAACTTGCACCATATTAAAGTGATTTTAAAAACCAAACTATGAATTCATTCCGATGTAAACAAAAATTAGTGGTCTTATCAGAATATTACATATTTTTTATTTATGGTTATCTGTATTTTTAACACTGAACAATTTTCTTTTAAATTGAAGGGTTTCGACTGTCGTGTTTTTTATTTATGGTTATCTGTATTTTTAATTTTATTAATTATTAGATATAAAACACAAGAAAATATAAAAATTTAAGAGCATCATTGTATTGCTAATTAAAACTAAACTTGAAAAATGCTCAGAGCAGGAAAAAGAGACGATTTCTCCCCCTGGGCGTATGTTCAGAGTTCAGACAGTAAAAATGTTGACGAAACTGAGAATTCCGTACTAACCCTCGGAAGTTTCAGCTTATTTCTGTGCTAACTTCATAAATAATTAAGGAGCAGTACCAGAAGATATTTGGTCAAATTTTATTTGGAACATTTTTTAAATTTAAAAAAAATAGTCCTAAAAATGCAGATAAAATAATTTAAAAGCATGTTTTGAAATTAAAAATTAAAAAAAAACTTAGCGCTGCAGAGCCAGACAATGAACCCGGCGGCGAATTGAGGCATGCACATAACAGGGTGGAAATTTACAAAACACAAATAATTTCTTTATTAATTATAATTATTTATATTATTTCCACACCGAAGAATTAAAACCTTTAAAAATTGATAAAAAAGTAAATAATTATAACAAAAATGGAAAAACAAATACTTTAATCAATACAAATCTGCTTTCAAGTACTTGGAAAGTTTATTTCATATAACATGTAAAACATGAAAACTTCATTCACAAAATTTAAAAATTTTTTAACTTTCAAAAACGCTTTCAAGATTCTCATATAAAATTTATCCCAAAATGTGTGAAACATTATGGCGTGATATGTTATGGTGTGATATTTTGTTTTTTGCTTTGCTTTTATTAAGATTTTATTATCAATTATTGATATTTCTTCTTCAGGTTAAGCTGAAACAAAATATTTTATCAATTTAAAACAAAAAAGTTTAGCCTTTCTGGAATTGGAGTTTATTTTTTGAAAGTTATTTATATCTGTAAATAAGAAATTTGAAATTGAAACAGGTTTCATAAAAAACAAATTGCGTTTGCACCAACAAACTGTAAATGCCAAGTTTTTTCATAAATTCTTGATTATTGCAAGAATTAAAGTTAAAATTCTTCAGGCTGAAATTAAGGGCGTAACCGCTCGCCGTCAGAAAAAAAACAAAGAATTAACGCGCGAGAATAAAAATAATAATAAAAGTTTTTAGAGATTATGTAACTAATTATTATTAAGTTGCGTCAGGTGTTTCTCTCCACGTGATATTTTTACGAAGAACGAGTGGTTACTTTACCACCTAGTTATTTTTACCCTGATAGAATTCATCTTTAGTTTATATTTTAATACAATTTATTTTTCTCATTGTGGAAAATTTTTTGGAATAAAGGGTGGCTGACTTAATTTCGGCCACCTTTTTTTATTTTTTTGGATAAGTTTTTTCTGATTTTTCCAATCGACTCGAAATTAGGTCTAAAAATTGAACGATATCTGTTTTTGTTATTCCAGTACAAAATTTTAAAATTTCTATTACACTTCAAAATCAGTCTAGGTTTAAACTTTTTTTTATAGTGGCCGAAATTAAGGCGCGAGCCATTGACTTCGGCCACCTAGAAAAAACTGGCTCTGAAAAATGACGACGATTAATTCAGTGTACACAAAGGTCTCGGGAAGAAACGGAAATAATTCATATATAACGGTGGTTAACTAATAAGTAAAAAAGTAAAAAAACATAGATAACAGCTTGTTTTAGAAAAATGTTGAAAAAAGAGCAAAATAGTTAGTTTTCTAAACTTTTTATGCTCATTTTTTTAGTTCCAACGTTATATACCAATTACGTTTAATTCTTCTCGAGAACTTTGTGTACATTGAATTAACCGTCGTGATTGTTCTTAACTATTGCCAAAACGAACAATAAAAATTTTTAAAGGTTGCAAATTTATCCTTAGGTATTGTTCTTGGTAATAATAACTTAATTTTTTCCCGCTTGTAAACAAATCATGGTATAAATTACTCATCATTTTTACAAACAATAGCTAAAAAAATCATTAATTTCGTCTGAATGAATTACTTTAAAAGAATCGAGTTTATTAAAAATGCCGGTAGCGAATTGGGCATGGAGCAAATTCTCCAGGGAGCGAATTGTCCCTAATGAAGTAGGTTTGATAAGATTTGCGTTTATAAAAACTTCCGGGAGCGAATTGTCCCGGGAGCGAATTGTCCCTAATGAAGTTGGTTTGATAAGATTGATTGATTATTTGCGTTTATAAAAACTCCCGGGAGCAAATTGTCCAGGGAGCGAATTGTCCCGGAAGCGAATTGTCCGGGGGCGAATTGTCCCGGGAGCGAATTGTCCGGGAGCGAATTGGCGGGAGCGAATTGTCCCCAATTCATATTTTTATACAAAAACTAGTAAAATTACGCATTTATTCATGAATTAAAATGATTTTCTATATTTATCTAAATACACATTTAGACAATTTTAACACAAACCTTCAAAAAAGCTTAAAAAGTGTATGTTGGGGGAAACTTGCGTCCACTTATCACCGCTACGCAAGAATGCAGTTGAAATGAAACTGGCAAGAACAAAGAAAAGTAATTTTGTAATAAAAACCATATAACGTTTTTTTATTTCTGCAAAACTTTGTGTATGGTTTTTTTTTATTTAAATTTTTTTTATTTTTAATAATAGAGGTTTTGGGCCAAGTATTTTTAATTATCTAAACAAATTTTGGCTTTAAATTTAGTGATTTGTATGGAAAGCTTTTTTAGAATTCTAATTTTAGACTTACCCTGTTGAGGCGCGATTGTAGTTGATGAATCTGTGCTGAATGCGCTAAAATATTTTGTTTTTATTAATTAACCATTGTTTTTGTTTACTTTTTTTAACCCGTTCTTTACTGTTGGTTTTTTAAAATAGTAGGGCAACTGACTTAATTTCGGCTACCTTTTTTTATTTTTTTGAATAAGTTTTTTCTGGCTTTTTCAATCAAGCCAAAATTTGGCCCAAAAATCAAACAATAGCTATATTTGTTATTCCACTGCAAAATTTGAATATTTCTCTTCCACTTAAAAATCAGTGAAGGTTTAAAATTTTTTTTTAAGGTGGCCGAAGTTAAGGCGCGTGCCATTTATTTCGGCCACCTACAAAAAACTGGCCATAACTATTGCTTAAACGAACAATAAAAATTTCTAAAGGTTGCAAATTTACACTTAGGTATTGTTCTCGGTACATATAACTTAATTTTTCCCGTTTGCGAACTTTAATAGTTATTAGCAAGACTTTAAATAATTATGTCAAAACCTTAAAAAAACAAGTTTTAATAATTTGTGTTTTTTGTTCAATTTTTATTTTTGGCTTAAAAAACGTCAAAACAAAGTCAAACTAGCGAAAAAAATTCTTTATAAATACGGTTGTACAATGATTTTTAAAAACAGCAAAAAACGGCAGGTTCTTTCACCTAAATTTTCAGGTGGCCGAAATTAACGGAATCTTAAAATGCGCAGTTAGTTAAACGCATTGCAAAATGATTTTGAAAAAAAATATCAAAACATCAAAATTAACAACTTTGAGCCTTAAATAGAAGATATTTTAAGGTTATATATTGCTTCGTTCTAAATTTGATGCAGTTTAAACACAAAGCAAAAATTAGGAAAATCACAAAAAATTCACTTTTTGTATGAAAATGTTGATAATGTAGAATAACAAAAATAAAAAACTTTTGCAAAAACACTTTATTCAACATCAATCCAGTTACTTTTGTGCTAGTTCTTTTGTGTTTTATAAATAAGTCAATTTTCTAACACCCTAAATTGGTGGCCGAAATTAAGGCGTGGCCGAAATTAAGTCAGTTACCCTATATCGTTACTCAATTAAAAACAAAATAATTTAGATTAAAATTGCAGCGGGCTTCAAAGTGGGGGTAAAAAACAATTACCACCTTATACAAAATGATTAAATATAAATATTAGATTCAAGCGCTATAATAAACCTGTTTCAAAATTTATTTTCAGTGTTTTTCTTTGGTTATTATAATGCCAATGGGAAGTAATTTTAATTGCCATATGTACATACCATACTAAAGGTCTATTCATACTTATGACAAAACGTCCTTTGGACAAAGTCCAAAGGACAAACCAAAACGTCCTTTGGACAAGCCAAAACGTCCTTTGGACTTTGTCCTTTGGACGAAGTATGAACGCTACTCAGAATTTGTCCTTTGGACAAAGTCCAAAGGACAAAGTCCAAAGGACAAAAGAAGTATGAATACGTTGTCCTTTGGACTTTTCCCTTTGGACTTTTCCCTTTGGACTTTGTCCAAAGGACAAAGTCCAAAGGACTTTTGTCCTTTGGACTTTGTCCAAAGGACGTTTTGTCATAAGTATGAATAGACCTTAAGAAACACACATGTAACAAAACCAACTGTTAAAACAAACTTTTTTGTTGTATTATTGCTTATTATATTTTTATGTGATGAAATTCTTATAAATTTCCATATCTATAAAGTCCTATTCATACAAAACAATGCATCAAAGATCAAAAATTCCAATACATTAAGTCATTAATAGGATAGATTTTAATAAAAAAAGACAAAAGTCTTTTTTAAATTAATACTAAAATAATTAACTGTCTACTTTAAAACGTTTTATGCTAACATACCGAACACTTATCCTATTTAGAGGCACAAATCTTTGTCTCCGTTAGCGTCAATGTAAGTAACCCGCGTATTTTAAGTTCTGTAGCAATATTCTCAATGTAAATAACCCGCGTATTTTAAGTTCTGTAGCAATATTCTTTTGTTAGATAAAGATTTATTAAGTTTTATACGCAAGGTCGAATCAAACACTGCGTATATTAACAATGTCAATATGGTTATGGATATGAATATAAAAAAATATATATTCAATATGAAAAAAAGCACCCGTGCGCAAGGTGAAAATAAAGCACCAGAAAGTAACACATAAGAAATGTTATAAAGCATTGTTTTTTTATTACGTTATCAAAACAGATCCTTTTTGAAACTTTCCACTAAAAAAACTACCACTAGCAGGTAAGTAAATCAAAAATCTACTCTATCTGTACAGTCAACAATGTTCTGCACCCACCATATTTAGAAAGCAAACCATTTTTTACAAAAACAACCAGACAACAAACATTTGAAAAAAATACAGAATAAAACAAACAAGGCAATAAAACAACAAATCCGCACACAAACACAGAGTCTCAAATCACAAAAGCAACTAGGAACAACTAGGAACCGACCGGAGCCCCGGCCCCGGTCGAAACCCCGACTATCCCCGGCACTTTTCTCCATCCAGACCCCGTCCCCGGTAAATTTTTTTTACCCGGTAAAAATCACTGGTAAATTTTTTCTACCCCAGCCCCAAAAATTTAGCTGCAAATAAACCGGGACAAACCGGGAGTAAGAATCCCTAAGAATGCAAATTTTAAAGCTCTTCTTAACTTAAGTTCTTATTTTTGAAAGTGATACATATAACAAATTTTATATACAGAGTTAATTTAATCGCTTTAATACAAGGAGATTTATTATGCCCATTAGGTTTTATGGTGAAATTATATCTGGTTGACCCTGAAAATTAGAATTCAGACATAAGGGCACCAATTAAAAAAAACAAATAAGAACGCAGAATTGTTTTAATTCCATCTTTTCACAAAATATACTAAAAGTAACCAAGTTTAGCCCTTAAAAAAATTGCATTTAGGTTTCAAATTAAGTAATTTGATAAATAAATATTAAAATATAGTTTTTAATCTTTGTTATTAATCCGCTTTAGTGAAAAATTTTGAATGTTTTTGTTGTTAAATCGTCGATTCAATACTGCAAATATCGCGGTCAGCTAGATTTTATTTGACTATAGTAAGACTCTTTATTTAACTAAGATTCCTTATTTTAATCATAAATCCTTATTCTAAAAATTAAAAAATTCTGGAGCATTAAAATCTATTTGTAGATTTTATTCACAAGATGAAGTTTTACAATAGGTATCTACTTAAATAACATACAATAAATAATAAAGTTATCATAATATCATTACTTATATCAAAACTAAATAACCCTAAAAAAATTTGGCTGTATAGTAAATTTTTTACCTAAATTTAAAGAGAATAGTTAAACATGCAACTTTTCAAGCGCAAGCTACTTCCTGCGCATTCAATAAAAATTTTCTCGCGCAGCAATATTTCGTACACCAAAAACGCGTTTTTTTTCTGACAGTTTTACAAAATTACTTTGTAGCAGAAATTAGCAGAAAATGGTGACAGTTGCTATTAAAATCTTTCATGTGTGATTTTTCCTGATTATATTTTACAACTTTGCTTCAACCGTTTTTACCTACAGCAATATGTGTGCCGAAATTACACTATTTTATTTTATAACGGTTGCTCACCACAGACGCAACGTAGAACCACGGGGACTAAAAATTCGGAAAATAGACTAAATTTTACCAGGACAGTTTAATTTTAAAACCAATTTATTGCGTAATCATGAAATGCCCATGTTCTAAAAACGAGTAACAATTTTATTTTTTATAAATCACACAATTTCACATGAAAATAACATAGCATAACAAATAAAAAGCTCACGACAGTCATCTACATATAATTAGCTTTCATTTGAGCTATCAAACGTCGTATTCCGTCCAGGATTACCAAAGATATAGTCCAAAATCAAAAATGCCCAATTGGGAAAAGTGCCGAAATTAAATGCACTACCCTACACTATGTAAAATTATATAACATTGTAGTACAAATTATTTAAGGACAAAGTCTAGGTATTTAAGGGCCTAAATAATAATAAATTTTAATTTTAATAATAAACTTTATAGTCTTAAAATAGAGCTTAATATATTAATAGAGCTCCAGAGCGGAGCTCCGCATTTAGGAGGTTCGAAGCAACCCCTGGATCATCTATACTATTTTTAATTTATTTTTATACTAATTTCATGAATTATTAAAGAGTGATGGTATATACTATTTTGTCATAATTTTTTGTAAACTAAATTTTTTTAAAAAAACTTATTTAAATCAAGAATATATAAGACAAGAGAATGTCCGACTGTACACTAAATTTTTGACCAAAATTTTGCGAGAAAAATCGCACTTTTGATTTCATGTGCGACTTTTCTCGCAAAAATCCACCATTTTCTGCTAGTTTTCCCGCGCTGCGATTTTTAACACAGTGTTAGTTTTCTCGCAGTGGGGACTGCGACTTTTGTCGCACTCTATGCTGCTTTATTCGCACTGCGATTATTTTCGCACTGCGAGTCTGGCTGCGCAACAAAAAAAATACAGACGCTGGTAGTCATTTTTAATGGAGTAAAACACTTTGAAACTTGTTTTATTTAATTTTAAAACGTTGGAAAAATATTTTATTTTATTAAAACTAAAAAGTTTTAACATCTTAACGTCAAAAAACACAATTTTTACTCATTTAAACACAAAATTTTCGCTCCGCTTTGTTTTTATTGTTTTTGTTGTGCAGCCCGACATCGCAGTGCGAAAATAATCGCAGTGCAAATAAAGCAGCATAGAGTGCTAAAAAAGTCGTAGTCCCCACTGCGATAAAATTAACACTGTTTAAAAAAATCGCAGCGCGGGAAAACTTGCAGAAAATGGCGGATTTTTTCGCACACGAATTTGAAAGTGCGGCCTTTCTCGCAAAATTTTGGTAAAAAATTTAGTGTACAGTCGGACATTCTCTTGTGTTATATATTCTTGTTTAAATCAATAAAAAAATCCTTAAAATGCAGTTAGAGTAGTTTAAAATGTATTTCAAGATCAAATAAACTTTAAATCGCTCATTTAAGGGGTGGAGCTCCGGAACTTTTTTCGCTTTAAATGGCCGGAGCTCTGGAGCATGATATTGGCGGGTAGGAACAATACTAGTGTTTGTGGATATATGTTTGTGTGTGTTTCCGAACTCCTCTCGAACCACCCAACGGATTAAGGTGCATGAAGTATCATTGGAAAGCTAATATCCCGGCGAATGTCGTAGGGGGGGGGTGAATTTAAAAAAAAAATTTAAAAAATGACATTTATATACTGGACAACCAAAAGGGGGACCCATGGATTTTGGAATTTAAAAAAATTTTGTCTTTGAATTGGCTCAAACTTATTGGCAAGAGTAATTACTAATTAGCCAATGTAAAACCAGAATTTAATGGTTTTTTTTAAAATGAACATTGACATCTTTATATACTGGACAACGCATTTTTACCAAATGGATGAAGCATAGGGATTTTGGAACTTAAAAAATTTTTGTTATCGAATTGGCTCAAACTTATTGAAAAGAGTAATTAATCAATGAAGAGCAGAATATAATACTTTAAAAAGAAAAGAACATGGACATCTTTATACTGGACAAAGTTTTTTCACTAACGAAGATAATGAATGATTTTGCTCCAAACCACAAAAGGATTTGGGCTAAATAAAATATCACTGCAAAACTGAGAGTCCGGGGAAGCTATATATAAATAGACGTAATGTCTGTGTGTGTGTGTGTCTGTCTGTCTGTCTGTCTGTCTGTTCCCTAACTCCTCCCTAACCACCCATCGGATTAAGGTGAATCGTTGGAAAACTTATACGCCAGGGAATGTCGTAAGGGGGCTGAAATTTTGAAACAACTTACATGGACATCTTTATACTGGACAACGCGTTTTCACCAAAGGGGGACCCTATGGATTTTGAAACTTAAAAAATATTTTGACTCAATATTGGCTCAAACTTATTGTAAAGAGTAATTAGGCAATGTAAAGCCAGAATATCATGATTTTGGAAAAATGAACATGGGCATCTTTATACTGGACAACGTTTTTTTCATTAAAGAAGGAAATTACCGTGCTCCCCAACCACAAACAGGATTGGGTTAAATGAGATATCGTTGTAAAGCTTACAGTCCGGAGAACGTCATAAAGAAGTTGAAATTTATAAAGAAATTTGCATGGGCATCTTTAGGCTGGACAAAACATTTTCACAAAAAGGGGAAACCTATGGATTTTGGAAAGTGAAAATTTTTTGTCTTTGAATTGGCTCGAATTTATTGATAAGAGTAATTATCCAATGTAAAACCAAAATGTCATGTTTTTTGGTAAGATTAACATGGACATCTTAATGCTGAACAACGTTTTTTTACTAAAAGGAGGAATGACCTTTTCCTTAACCACAAAAAGGATTGGGCTAAATAAGATATCATTGCAAAGCTTGAATTTCAAGGAATGTCATAAAAGGGTTCAATTTTTCAAAAAATAAATAACAAGGACATTTTTAATCTGGACAACGCATTTTCACCAAAAGGGAGGGCCCTTCTCCTCAACCACAAAACGAATTGGGCTAAATGAGGTATCATTGCAAAGCTTACAGTCTGGAGAATGCCATAAATGGGTTAAAATTTTAAAAAAATAACATAAACATCTTTATATTGGACTACATATTTTTACCAAAGATGGAAGAACCTTCCACCCCAACCACAGAAAAAATTAGGATAAATGAGAAATTATGGGAAATCTTATAGTTCAGGGAGCATCATAAGGTGGTTGAAATTAGTAAAAAATTAACGCGGACATCTTTATGCTGGACAATATATTTTCACCAAAAGAGGGAAAGACCTTTTTTTCAACTAAAATTAGATTGGGTAACTGAGGTATCACTGTAAAGCTTACAGTCACGGAAATTGCATAAAAGTGTTGAATTCTAAAAAAAAGTAAATGAATATAAAAAATGCGGGAAAAATTATTTGCCAGCCGTATGGCTGACACGGGCTACTTGTGTCATAAAAAGGTTGAAATTTTGAAAAATTTTGCATGGATATCTTTAGCCTGGACAACACTTTTTCACAAAAGGATTCCTATGGACTTAGGAAGTTGAAATTTTTTGTCTTTGAATTGGCTCAAACTTATTAATAAGAATAATTAACCAATGTAAAACCAGAATATCATGCTTTTTGGTAACATGAACATGGACATTTTGACAACGTGTTTTCACTAAAAAGTGACGTGACAAGGATTTTCCTCTCTAACCAGAAAAAGATTAAGCTAAAACGGCTAAATTTGACTGAATTTTTTGTATTTACTAAAAAGTTGGGTTTCAAACAATCTGTATTCTAATAAAATGTTCAAAACGCTATAACTGCTCAATTTTATTCGTTTTTCTTATGTCATCACAAATAAAAGGATGACATTTCACCTTTAAAAATATAAGTTCAAAGTAAGCAAGTTTTTATTGAAAGAATGCGAAAGTTGTGAAAAATGCGTATTTAGTTTTTTGGATGAAATATAGGCAATACAAGACCTAAATTATAATCTTACATCCCAGTACTTTAACGCTTGACGTTCTGCATTGCAAATCACCCGCTGACTTTCCTTTTTTACAACTGGCATTTATAAGGCGTCGTATTTAAAAAACAACAACAAAACGGGAGTTTCTACACATACAAAAATCTTGCACAATAAACGTTAAAAAAATATTTAATTTTTAGAAACGATTCTATTGATATTATTAAGTTCAAAAACATACCGTAAATTTTCTGTTGTTTACTTTTTTTTTGAAAAATGACATTGGATCCAAAAAGATAGAAATTCTAGCAAAAGCCAAATTAAAGTTCCAAAAAAAGCCTAATATTAAATGGAATAATATTAAAGCTACAATAAGTCTAAAAACTTAATGCGAGAAAAGACTGAAAGAAATCTCCTTAAAACAGGCAAATTAATAATAAAGTTTATTAAACAAAATTCCATAAAAAGAATAAGTGTAAATCTATGGTTTAAGTTTATTAACCATTCAATGAAAATGAATTAAATAATTCCAACAACGTGTATAAATATTTTCAGGTGTTAATCAGCTATATTAATACAACGGCATTAATTGAGTCACACCACACCGCAGCGGTATAAAGATATTATATTATTAACGTCTATTTAAAAACCAAATAGCCAGTCTAAGTTTAAAAAACATTAAACAAATTAGATTTAATATAAGGAGACTTTTACTTTAACAATTACTTTGCCAGTTAATTTGCTTTATCTAATAAATAGAAAACATTAAAAAAAGTCGCCTGATCTAAATTTTCAAGCTTTTTTAGATTTAAATCTGGAGATTTGGTTTTAAATAGACGTTACTTAAAATAATATTATTTTTGTATCGTTGCGGTGACGAGTGACTTAATTAATGCCGTCGTATTAATATAGATGATTATGCATGCAAAAATTTATTCACACTGTGGAAACTTCTTAAATTCATTTTCGTCAAAGATGCAATATCAAGTCAAACTTGACATACAAAATATGCTCTCAAAAAAGCGGCTACTTTCTAAAAAGTGGCCCTAAAAAATTCGTTGAAAAAAAACTCAAAAATCACATTTTTATTAAATCAACGAAATAAGTAGGTAAGAAAAGTGTTGCTATAAGTTGATTGAACAGTTTTATTATCTGTTTCACTATATATATATATATATATATATATATATATATATATATATATATATATATATATATATATATATATATATATATATATATATATATATATATATATATATATATGTACATATATTCTACCATTATAATCAAATCCCGTGTAACTAAATTCAAATTCTTTCAACCTTTATTTTTTTATGTTTATTATTAACAAAAATAATAGGCACCTTGCACTAAAACTCCGTTTATACATAAAGTATGCAATATATATAAGCGTCACCATAATGGATACCTGTATCTCTTACTTATTTTTCGTAGTATGCAAATCAACTGATCGAAATTTCGCGCGCTTTCGATCGGTTGATCTGCATACTACGAAAAATAAATAGGAGATACGGTAATTGTCAATTATGGTGACGCTTATGTATATTCCATACTTCATATATCAACAGAGTTCTGGTGCAAGGTGCCTATTGTTTTAAAACATAAAAATAAGGTTCGGCCAATTTAATCAGACTGTTTTTAAAGTTTTTAAATTTATAACTCGACGTTTCCTTTGATTTTGTTCTAAACATAACAAACTTGTGAGAATACTTTGTTCAAAATATTGAAAATTTTTTGATATTCTTAAAACAAAATTATTTCGCAACGAAAAAACTCCAAAGGCGCTGATGATTTCTATGGAATTTAAGATGGCAGAAATTGCTTGTGTGTGCACTGACTTTAAGCCTTAGTGTGAAGTGTGTAAAATTTTCTGCTAGGGAGTTTGAGTTTTTGTAACACTATATTTATTTATTTTTTTGAAGTGTGAAATCTGCACTTTCGTTTACAAAACAAATATAGGAAGCACAGATGAAGGTAAGAAATGTTTTCCTCTTTTAGGACCCGTTCACACCTGCTCCCAGCTCCCAGTTCCCAGAAACTGCAAAAACAAGTGTTCACACCTGTTTCCCGGATCCCAAATCCCAGTTCCCAGAGAGACTTGAGTGGCGCTTGAACTTTTGGGAAAAAATTAAGGAAAAACGAGCGAAGAGGCGTCTTCGCCTATATATCACACGCGCTCAGTGCACACATATAGATTTTTTACGTAATAATGTTGGTAATTATGTTAATTAAGAAAACACACCAGCTGCACAATATTTATTTTTTGAAAACTTTTTGTGTGCAATTATTACAACAGCGCTCCGCTTCTTTTTTTGCTGCGTTTTTCCAGGCGGGTGTACAAATACGGAACAAAAATTGTTGGTTTTTAACCAAAACAATGCTAATACGATATTTTTAACAAGTTTAAAAGTTTTAGTTTAAGAAAAATAATATATATTATCAAAACGTTTTTAAAACATTAATTTATTTATAAAAGTAATAAAATTTTACGTTTTATTAAACTAAACTTGATTTTTAGCTTTTTTTGATAATTTCATTTAGCGCCTTAAAAATTATTTTTAAAATATTCTTAATTTGTGTTTTTAATGATTATTTTGTATTTGTACGTACTATTCTACAACGCTTCGTACGTACGATTTTCAATTACAACGCTTCGCTTTTGTTTTGTTTTGTTGCTAAAAGCGGGCACGAATATGATACAAAAATCTTTGTTTTTTTTACTCAAATTATTGCTACAACAATTTTTTAAACAAATTTAAAGGTTTAACAGTTTTTTGTAGTCTAAAAACTAATTTATATGATCAAAACAATTGTGAAATATTAATTTATTCATAAAAGTAATGAAAATTTTATGTTTTGTTACACTAAACTTTTTTTACAATTTTGTTTTAATAATTCAATCTAGAACTTTTAAAATTCATTTTAAATATGTTTTTTTTGTTTTAAACGAATATTTCCTGTTGTACGTTTGATCTTAACCGCGTTATTTGACTACAACAACCCTCGCGAACGCGAGTTTTTATCTCAGTAAACAAACAAGTGTGAACAGGCCGTTTCTGGGATCTGGGATCTGGGATTTGGGAACTGGGATCTGGGAACTGGGATCTGGGAACTGGGATTTGTTATCTGAAAACTGGGATCATGTGTGAACTTAATTAAAACAATCTTATATTTGTAAAGTAACCATAAATCACTTTTCACTTCACCCTTAAAAGGTTAAATAAAAAAAATATCGGAAAATGTTTGGCGGAAGAAAGACTTTCCTTCTCGCCATCACGCTAAAATTAAAATAAAAGTAAAATTCGAAAGCTAAAACTATTTATTTGAATTTTTAATTTTTTATGTTTGTTAAGTATTTTAATTTCTTGCTTCATGTGAACCTATTCTATGTATCATTTAACAGGAGTTTTATCGCAAAAATTTTATTGTAAGACAGGAGTTCCACTAATTTCTTTAATAGACCTCTGATAAATCTATATATAAATAGACCTAATGTCTGTGTGTGTGTGTGTGTGTGTGTGTGTGTGTGTGTGTGTGTGTGTGTGTGTGTGTGTGTGTGTGTGTGTGTGTGTGTGTGTGTGTGTGTGTGTGTGTGTGTGTGTGTGTGTGTGTGTGTGTGTGTGTGTGTGTGTGTGTGTGTGTGTGTGTGTGTGTGTGTGTGTGTGTGTGTGTGTGTGTGTGTGTGTGTGTGTGTGTGTGTGTGTGTGTGTGTGTGTGTGTGTGTGTGTGTGTGTGTGTGTGTGTGTGTGTGTGTGTGTGTGTGTGTGTGTGTGTGTGTGTGTGTGTGTGTGTGTGTGTGTGTGTGTGTGTGTGTGTGTGTGTGTGTGTGTGTGTGTGTGTGTGTGTGTGTGTGTGTGTGTGTGTGTGTGTGTGTGTGTGTGTGTGTGTGTGTGTGTGTGTGTGTGTGTGTGTGTGTGTGTGTGTGTGTGTGTGTGTGTGTGTGTGTGTGTGTGTGTGTGTGTGTGTGTGTGTGTGTGTGTGTGTGTTTGTAATATATATAAGCAATACGTTGTATGTGCATGACGTTACTCATTCAGTTAGTGTGTGTGTGTGTGCTCAAAGGGAAAAAAGAGACAAATAAAAAGCGAAAATACGGTAAAAATAGGTCTAAAATGGCTTAAAATACATTGAAATAGGTTAAAAACTGCAAAAAATTCACGATGATGGCGTCATCATAGGTCAAAAATGGCGTCATAGTTTTAGGGTAGTTTTTCATTTTTTGGCGGGGAGGGGGCAATGAAACGGGGGAGACAAATCCTCCAATAAAACGGGGGGGGCAATGAAACGGGGGGAGACAAATCCTCCAATAAAACGGGGGGGCATTTCCAGACCGTGCACAGGTCTGAAGTAATACAAATTTGCAAGTGGAGACTATATAATTAATAGGACGCTGAGAGAAGCGGGAGAAAATTTTTTTTAAATGGTCGTCCTAGACCCCCCAAATTTTTATCCTTGGCCACCCAAAAAGGGGGGTCTAACCATACATGGGCAAGTTGGTCCGGAGTGGGGGGGTTAAACCCCAAATTAGGGGGGGGGGTTAAAATCCGAGAAACGCAAAATACCCATATCGTTTTTTTTCTGGAGTGCATTTTACCCATATCGTTTTTCGATTTTCAAGGAAAAATAGGTTAAAAACACTGATTTTAGGTCAAAAAGCCTATTTTATTGCATTTTTGAGCTTTTTATTGCTTAAAACATTCATTTTGACCTCAAAACTTAAGTTTGGAGGCAGTTAAAGATTTAAGATTCTTAAAAATCTTAAATCTTAATCTTAAATCTTAGTTAGAAGTCATTTTAAAGACATTTTTTTCTTCATTTTTCCAAAATTGGGGGGTTAACTTTTTCTCCCCCCCCCACTTCTGAGTGGGGGGGGGGGGTTAAACCCCCCTTCTCAGAATTTGGGGGGGGGTTAAGGTTAACCCCCCCCCCCAACCCTTCCCCGTGCCCATGTATGGGTCTAACCCCAAATTTTTCACTTTGCCGACCTAAAAAGGGGTCTAGACCCCCTTGGCTATACCTCCTAATGAAAAGCTCAAATCTTAAAAATAACCACAAAAATCAAGTCTATGGGTCAATTTAGGGTATTAAGATGTTTTATAAGTGTATTTTACTTTAGGGTCGGTCAAATCGATTTTTGGGATGCGTATAAGAATCCTACCGTACCAAGATGTTTTACAATGTGTATTTAATTTTGGACAGTCAAATCAAATTTTGGGACACCAGACGCACAATACCGATATGTATAAAACTTGTACCAAGCAAAGTCGCATTCTAAAAATAGGTTTGAATTATCGCACTTAAAAAAACAATTTTTTCAGAAATCTAGAGGTTTAAATAACGAGATTTCCAAAGACGAGATGTTTAAAGACGGTGTACCGAAAACCTACGCGTTTTAAGCAAAACTTTAAAAATGGGGAAAGAATAAAACCCGGGCGAAATTTCCCGGGCGGCCAGACAATAGCAGGAGCAAAACCCGGGTGGTTTGAAAAAAATTATTTATTTAAATCTACACTTGACCAGAAATTAAGTTATAAAACTTAAGTTTAGTTGTTTAACTACATTTGGGAAAAAGTTAATGAATAAAACTTTTTATTTCAGCAAAAATTAAATAAAAATATTTTATGGCATTGTGCTATTTTTATGGCATTGTGCTAATGGTATCTGAGAGTATAAAACCCAGGCGAAGGTGATCTTTAGAAAAGGTGGGACATTGCGCGGATAAAAACTGGGCGGTCAATTTTTTTTATTCTAAAACATTTATTGAACAATAAATGCAGCCAAATTAATTGTTTGCAAAATCGTTGAGGCTCTAACTTGTTTTTTGTATTAAAAAAAATTTTAAGCAAAAGTATTAGGGTAGTTATTTTTAGGGCTATGTGCCAAAACAAGTTCAAAATTATAAAAGCCGGCCGATCCTAAAAGAAAAACCGGGCAAAGGTTAAAACCAATTTAAAGCTACTTTTTTCAAATTGTTTGAAAGAAATCTTGGTTTAAAAACTCCGGTTTAAACAATTTTGTTTGATTTTTAGGTTTTGCTCAAGCTTAGGAACAATAAATCGGTGAAAAACTAAGTTTAAATTAGCGTTTAGAGCCAAAAAAATTTGTTGTCCATGTTTTTGGTGGTCCATGTAACTTTCGAATTTTTAATTTTTTTGAAAATTTTTGAGTTCTTCAGACTTCTAGCATTGTTAAAACATAGTTTTTAATTTAATTTGTGCGTTCACATTTGTTTTTATTAACATCATAAATTGCATATGCTGAAAAAGGTCATTTTTTGGGTATAAATTGGTTCATAACTCTTTTTGATAACCTCAAATCGTGAAAATAACCACCAAAACGAAGTCTGCGTGTCCGATTTAGTGTACAAAAATTTTTATGTTTGTATTTTACCTGCGGATCGGTCAAATCGAATTTTGGGACGCGTATGGGAATCGTACCTACTCTCAGATGCCATTGACATAATGCCATAAAAATATTTTTATTTAGTTTTCGCTGAAATAAAAACTAAAAAAGTTTTATCCACTAACTTTTGTCCAAATATAGTAAAACAACCAAACTTAAGTTTTATAACTTAATGTAGATTTAAATACGATTTTTTTAAACCACCTGGGTTTTATGCCCCGCTATTGTTCGGCCGCCCGGGACTTTTCACCCGGGTTTTATTCTCCCTTAAAAATTTACAAAAAACCTTTTTGAAAAAATTTTCAGAAAGACTTTTTGACGTACAAATAAAACACACAATTAACAGCTTAAAAACATTCCTCACCGCTTGTTTTGTTATATCATAAACTTTTTTTTCCTTTTTTTTATCTTTTTAATTAAATTTTAAAATTTATAAAAAAACAAACAACACTCATTCATTGGGCAAACACTAAATTCCACCGACTCCGACTCCGTCCAAAATCTACCGTAACTTACCGTAGAAAAACTGGTGTCCGGAAATTTCGTCTTCTACATCTCGTCTTCCCAAAAGTCTAAAAGACGTTTTGGCCTGTCCAAAGGACGTTTTGACTTTTTTTAAAATTGTCCTTTGAACTTTGCCCAAAGGACGTTTTATCATAAGTATGAACCAGCCTTTATAGCATTTTAAAGCATTATTTAACGATTTGAAACATGCATGGGCAAGTTGACCCGGAGCAGGGGGAGGTTTTTTTTAAACGCCATTTTCCATTAGTTCTTAAGCACAAAAAGTTTAACCATAGTTTTTATTTTGCTGCAGTAAACAATCCTACTTTTTTGCACTTCTACAACACAAAGAAAACAGCTCGCTGTTTGAAGATAATACACTGATGGAATGCGACAAAATCACGTTGTTACGTGTGAAAATAAGATCTTTTAGATCACTTCCATTTTGTAGCTAATATTTGGTCAAAATTTTAGAGTACCGTCGAATGTTTTCTTAGATTATTTTATGATCTTGATAATACTATACAATATGTATCATGTGAACGTCGATTTCCAATTAATGCGTACTGCGTGCACGAAAAACTGAATATAGAACATCAACATGCGCATCAAATTTTTTTACAGGCATTGTAGCCTAATTCAAACCTTTAAAGTTTAATTTTGTGAATTTTTTTATTATTTTTACTCGTTTTAAGAAGTTACAAGCTTTCTAAGTACCCATAAACTAACTATTTTAAAGTATAAAATTTTTTAAATGTAAAAAAAGTTTGTTTATCTTAGTATGCAGAAACTTTAACAAAATACGTTAATAAAATATATATTAAAAAATTAAAGTAAAAAAATTATAGAATATAATTTTGGTATGCAAATTTGAAAAAAAAGACAACAAATTGTTTGGAGCTTTAAGATTGAGTGTGCTTAAAAAACGAAATGTTTTTATTTTTTTGTATTTTTTTGATTTTCCAGTTTTTTGGTGCCATAAAGTGATTTGTGAAGTGTTTTTAGTAAAATTTAAATATATGCTGACCTGTGCACCGTCTGAAAATGCGCCCTTCGCTTGACGCCATTTTTACCTATTATGACGCCATCACCGCGAAATTTTTGAAGTTTTTAGCCTATTTCAATAAATTAAATATTAGGTAGTTATTTTTAGGGCTATGTGCCGAAAATAAAAAAAAAATATAAAAACCGGGCGATCCTAAAAGAAAAACCGGGCAAAAGTTAAAACCAATTTATCTGAACAAATGGTTTTAAATGCTCAAAAAATCTTAAAATTTTTAGAAGAAGGATTTATGATTAAAATAAGGAATCTTAATAAAGTAAAGAGTCTTAATAAAATCTTAATATATAAGCATAAAACATATCATCATATAAAAGCGTTTAAATTAACTCTGCAGATAAAATTTAATATATGTATCCTTCTGAAATATGTTAAGAAGCGCTTTAAAATTTGCAATCTTAGGGGTCCTTATACCCCGGCTCATTTGACAGCTAAATTTCCAGGGCCGGGGTAAAAAAAATGCGTTTACTGAGGCCGGGATGGAAAAAAAACTGCCGGGCCGGGGCCTAGATCGATCCCTAGGTATTAACTTATTTAACATTTTGTAACAAAGTACGAAATGACTTAACATTTAACATTTAGGTACAAAATAATCTAAATAATAAATAGCCTGATTTTGGGCTTTTTAAGCGCAATGAAAACAAACTTTTAGATCAGAAAATATTAAGTAAGATGCCAAAAATACGAAACTCCGTTTTTAGAAACAAAAGTATTATTATATATGGGAATGGTCGATATGTATTATCTACATCTCGTCTTCTACACCTCGTCTTCGGAAAACTTGTCTTTCGAGTGCGATTTTGTGAACGTATTTTTCAAAAGACAGCTTTTTAGGTTTTTGGTGTGGTTAAAAACTGAAAGACGTCTCTTTTGTTGTAAAAACAAACATTTTGCAACTAAAATGTGGATTTAAATCCACATTTAAACCTCACACAGTTTTTTCTAAGCCTAAGCAAAACCAAAAATCCAACTAAACTTTATCGTGGTATATTTATATTTAATTATGGAGTTTTTTTTTAATTAAAGACAAAAAATCTTTTTTTCCTAAGCCTAAGCGAAACCTAAAAAATCAAGAAAACTTGTTTATTCACGCCACAACTATTTTTTGCTGGGGTGAAAAATTCGTCTTTTAAAAAGTAAGTTAACAAAATCGCATCCAAAACATGATTCCGGAAATGCAAAAGACGAAACTTTCGCACACCTTTTTTTATTACAGAGAAGGAAATTAATTTCTTTAACATGGGTTTCCATATCATTAAACTGCGAAAGACCATTTCAGATAACAGTTTTTTAGAAAAACATCAAGAGAAATACTATTATTTTTAGTTTTGGGAATGTCCCATTCATTGGACGGATCTCCTAAGAAAACACACAAAATAGTTCTCCGACAAAAAAAAAAGAGTTCGAATCGGCCAAAGCTTAATATGATTATTCTCAGAAGTACGACAATCAAATTTAGATGGACGGTATTAACAAATAATGCGGATTTTGCGGTTAGTTTGATTTATTACTTCCACAGCTAAATTTTCTAAGTGGATAAAATTTTCCCCAAAAAACTACTTCTAAGGCTTTAATATATATTTTTTATCAAAATACATACCCCACCGCTTAATTTGTCTTGTCGATCTTTTTTCAATACAGAGTAAAAACTATCTAAATTTAAAATAGCATCTTGGCACTAGGTTCAAGCCACGTTTCGCTAATGCAAACAATATCGTATTTTTCTAAACTTTGAAAACTAAAAACTTGAACGCTAAACCTATATCTAGTAGGAAACTAAAATTTTATGGATTGTTATTTAAAACTTTAGGTCATATCATTACATATCTATTACAAATTTCCTTATCTCACAGGCGTTTGAATCTAACTCAAATGCAATGTGACCCTTGAAAAATTCTATTAATAAGTTCTAGATTTAAGGTTTTCCCACACCCGACTGAATATTGAAGGGTGTTACTGATTATAACGTATTTGGGCATTAATAATATTTATATAATGGCTAATACTATTGATATAATTTTACTTCTAACAAAAAATATATTTTAAAAAGTTTTTTATCATATTATTTATGCAATCTTTTTTATTTAGTAATAAACTAAAAAAAATAACTTCAAAGTTAACAGTTATATTTTACTATTTTGAAATGTAAACAGTTAGCAATCCGGCGAGCTACGCTTGGCCTTCAGCGTCGATTTAATGTGTGATTGATGTTGGTCGGCGACTAACGCTCACTTAGATTTTACTATAGATTAGTATCCATGAATAAAAAAACCGTAAAAATATTTTTACTTCGTGATTCTAAGAATTTTTATGTTTGCTTTTCCCTATGCAAGAAATTTCAAGTAGTAAAACCTTGATTTGCATAACAAATTTTAAAATAGATTCGAATATTCAAACAAAAAAATGAATTTTGAATTTTTGCTCAAAATCCTTTTAAATTGCTGCTAATTGCAGCAGTATTAAATCATTTGATCTTTTAAAAAAAACTGTTGGTTAACCACAAAATTGAACAAAAACAACAGTTATTGCACACGTATAGTGATTCTGCACGAGTCAAACTTTGAAAGTTATTATTAAAATATATTGTCAGTGTTATATTATAGAGGTTTGGTTATATCACCTAAAATGCAAAACTAGTTCAAGTCTTATCTTGTAACCGGCGGCCGTTAAAATTAGCTTCAAATGGTTTAAGATTTTTTATCCATACCTGTTTTAATTTCATTGTATTTGTTTAACTTTGGTTTAACATATTTAAAGTAAGCACTTCCCACATTACCGCGACCCCACAAATGTCAAATCAAAAAAAAAAAACATCACTACCAATCGGTTCTCCGTTAT